>JAOEHI010000008.1:69368-83604 GCA_025447815.1 Percopsis transmontana | reverse complement strand
CTCTCTCTCTCTCTCTCTCTCTCTCTCTCTCTCTCTCTCTCTCTCTCTCTCTCTCTCTCTCTCTCTCTCTGGTGACAGGTGAATGGGACTTTACAAAACTGTTGGCAGTTCAGGATCCGCTGTACCCGAGACAACCGGCTGTCACTCAACCTCTGCTCAGATGCCACCCGTGTGTGTGTGTGTGTGTGTGTGTCAGCGTGACAGGTCTGACTTAATGAGCGCTGTGTGTGACGGGCGGGGAGAGACAGTGAGGAGTGCAAGGATGAAGGTGTCGAGTCTCCAGGCAGCGAAGGAAGTTCAAAGGAGAACGAGGCCTCGCCGGGCCAGAGAGGATGATGGGAGATTTGTCGTTCCAACACAAATAGCGACAAAACAGGCCTCCGCCAATGTCAAACAATCCATATGGCTAAAGTGCTAAACTGTACAAATATAGAACAGAACATTTCTGTACAAGATGAACATGTTTAGCCCAGGTGCTATGAATAATGAATACATATACTGTATGTGTACACATTAGCGTATATACTGTAAGTATTGCGCTAATGAACTGATATTAGCATGAGCAGTTTACATTCAGATTAGTGGAGACTAAAATGAGCTCCATGTCAAAGGACATTCAGCCCACAGGGGCGTTAATATAAACAATGAATGCCTGAGCTCCTTTGGCGTTCAAGCAGGACTTGATCTACACGAACAAGAAAGAGGCCTGCCTCTCATGTGGTTGACTTTTAGTATTGCGTAAGCCTCAGTCTGAATGTGTGCGTGTGTGCGTGTGTGCGTGCGTGCACGTGTGTGTGTGTGTGTGTGTGCGTGCGTGAGACACTCTCTCCCTGACTGAAGGAGGAAAACAGCCAGAGTCTATCAGCGTGGCACCTGCTCCAGAACATTCTTGATGAAGCAAAGGTTGTCTTCATTAGGTGCATTAATATTCATGACGAATGGTAATTTTGACACAGAAAAGGTCTCCGTAACCTTTTCTTGTGCATTTTTTCACTTCTCAAGGAAATTACAGTCCGGCAATGACTTAATTAATGCCTCGCTTCCTCGCCAGCCGTTTGAGGGCCTGTCACTTTGAGACTGGGGGATCTGTCACACCATCAGCCATTCAGAGAGAGAGAGAGGGAGAGAGAGAGAGAGAGAGAGAAAGGGAGAGAATAAGAGATGGAGTGTAGCGAGGGCAGAAGGAAGGGTAAAGATAGACTAGAGAGATAGAGAGACAAGACAAGATTTCTCTACAGACCTGTTTACGTGTTTGTCTGTCTTAGCCCTCCATACCTCTATCTCTGCACCACCTAAAGATGCTAGCATGATCCCCACCCACCCTGAAAACCCCAGGGCTTCACAGTGGCATCGTGACACATGACGGGGGGGGGGCTATACAGAGTGATACACCCCCTGTTGTGTGTATACAGAAAGATGTATGACGTCTCATTGACTGATCTGATATAAAGCTTTTCTAAAAAGGAAATGAAAATATAATACAGCGTTGATGTAACTGAAACAGTTACATTCTACAGTTATATTACGTATGGGCAGACACACTCAAACAACACACGGGCACACGCTCAGATGAAGGCAATGACAAACGCGCGTTGGAACACACGGCAGCCTTTTCCCCTCATCACGTGCTATAAAAAGCCCCAGTGACACAATATGGAGGGCAGGTGCCTCCCCCCGGGATGATGGAGAGAGGGCAGATATCTTCATACTGGGGAGCACAGCCGTGCTACAAACTGTAGACCACAGCTACAGAGAGCGGGGGGGGGGGGATGAGAGAAAGAGAGAGAGAGAGAGATAAGAAAAAAGGAGCAATGGGGACACCGATAAAGATTCCTCGAATGTCTCTCTCTCCGGTCGGCAGCAGGCAGCACTCTGAGCAGTGATTATCCGCTATGAAAATGCAGGATTAATTAGGCCAGCGAGGGAAGGCAGCCTGTCTCATTACAGGCACACAAGCCCCTCAAAGATATCGCCACTCAAACGGGCGCTGCGCTAACAGACAAAGACCCCTCGTCTCCGCACGTCACCCTTATTATGTTATTTAAGGCCACTTAAGGAAGGCCCCAAAGGTGTGTGACACCACAGACGGGCTTCGCCGCGCCGCCTTAATCACAGCCTGAGAGGGATGTGGAGAATGTTCTGGAGGAAGAGAGGAGCTTCTCGGCACGCTGGGCTCGCTCTTAAGTGCGTGATTGGGGGAGTAGTTGGCACTGTTTCTACTCAAACTAATAATTAGTCTACAGAGAGAAGGTCCTGCCTGCGTTGGCGCTGGACTGCTCCCACTTTTCCCAGATAACTTTTTCGCACACGCCGAAAGGCCCCCCCCTCCCCTGTATGTAGCGCAGGCGCTGGTTGCAGCATGCAAGGTGGTTGTCTAATCTCGTCTTAATCACTCGCAATTGTTTAGAAAAAACACACACATTGAGGAACAGACGGTGCATGTTGACGACAATAAGTCACACAAGACTTCTTTGGAATCCTTTTTATTTTGTGAAATAACAATTATATATATTCTAGCGAAGCCGCCCGACGACCACCACAGTAAATTCCCCTCGTGAGACGTGGATTTGTGGATCAAGGTCAGCTAAAGGTCGCAGGTCAGATACTACGAGCGAGCAACGCCCCCCCATCCAACCCCCCGGTGCCTGACCTCGCCGGCGCGCATGTGACACAGGGGGCCCGACGACCAATAGACACGCAGCAGAGTCGACACAACCAAACCTAATTAGATTGTTGAGTCAATCAGGCTCCCTCAGGTAGCCAACACGCAGCCACAGAACAACAAACTCCTCTAATTGCCCCGAACATGATTACACCTCTCAACACGATTGACTGCTTCAAACACGCTTGTTTGTGTTTTTGATTGCAAAGTCGTTACATGTGTTAATTGTGGCGCGCGCGGGCGTGCACGTGCGAGGCCGCCGTGCGCGCGGCAGAGTGCTAGGCAGGCTGATGATGGAGGTCTAAATTGACAAACATCCAGCATTGTGAATGATGCCGCCCTGCCAAAACTGTGCACGCTGATTTGCAAGTTTCACCTGCTTTGTGTGTGCGTGTGTGTGTGTGTGCGAGCGTGTGTGTGTCTGTGTATGTGCGTGTGCGCGCATGTGTGTGTGTATGTGCGTGTGTGTGTACATGTGCGAGCGTGTGTGTGTGGGGTGTACTCGACTCTTCTGTTTGCATCTGCTGCGAGTCTCACCTCTTCCGATCCAGACTTAGCATAATTACCCAGGGTGCAATGCAAAAAACGCCCACTGTCGCCTCTCATTTGCGTGGCCTGCTGGATCTTCACTTGTTCAGGTGATGAAGCATGTTGAAACAGTATGTCTCTGCTTCAACAGCAAGCTGCTGCGCCTTCAATTGGCAGCAGAATATGTTTAGGACGCACGGCAACAAGGTTCCTTCTCGATTATTAATCCTTCCCAGCATGTACATTTCCATCCTTTTTTTGACAGTCGCCAATGTCTCATTTTTCTGTTCTGAGGGGAAAACAAAACGTGAACTACCTTAAATATAGTAACTTCCATAGCTCTGTTGGAGGGTTTACAGTGGCCATCTGTCGTCACAGTCCTACATGTGTGACTACAGCGTGTGTGGGCCGATGTAAACAACAGCCTGACACACAGAGGCAGTATGGGGTGCCTACGCTGGGAGTTGCCGGCTGATGTAAACCTTACTGCGGTCGACACTCAGAGCTCTCTAAATTGACCCCGGGGCGGCGAGCTGACTCCCCCGCCCGCCTCCGTCTCCGTCTGCGAGCAGGCGCCGGGTCCGGAGGCCGAGGCTGTTTACCACCGGCTGCTCTCCAGGGCCCAGGCGGTGACGCCGAGGCCACCGGCTGAGGCAAGAGGCTTCGGGGGGGGGGAGCGGGGTAACATTTCAGGTGGTGTTGCTCCGCTGTTCCCCCGGGAGGGCCTGCAGTACGAACAGCACAGCGCTGAGTCTGTGTAATGCAGCGCAATGCAGTGCTTGAATGTTGCTGTTCGCTGTTGTTTGACTGATGAACTGCAGCGGTGCAGCTGCTGCTTGCAACAACACAATACAGTAGCAATGAAGTGCTTGTGCTTCAAGCTTTCATCAGCTAAATGACATCGTTTTTAAAAAAAATATTATTTAAACAAATTGAAATGATATCAAACTATCTCAAGCTGTTTGTTTTTTGGCCGCATCAACATCATTATCAGCGACAATATGCCACTAGAAGTCCAATCAGATCCACTTCCACTGCATGCGTGCGACCACTGGCAAACAATGGGCTAGATCACTTTGTGTGAGTTAATCTGAGGTGGACATCACCATATCACAACATCACCTACAGTATGTACAGAGTCATGATACCAGGTGTATAGTGACATCACCCAGCCCTGCATACATATAGATTTTCAAGATAAGTAGGAAACAAGCAACTAATTATGTTCAGTGCAAATAGTGTATATAGTCACGTGTTACATGTTACATGTGTCTATACACAGCAGGCTGCAGAGAGCTGCGTGTGTTCGGAGGACTGAGAAGGTCTCCGAGATCCTCTCTGAATCACTGCAGGATGAAGAGACGTCTCTGCAGCTCGACTGCACACACACACACACACACAGACACACACACACAGACACACACACACACACACAAACACACACACACACACACACACACAATCTTGACTAAGTGGGTTATGTAGTGTGTGTGTAGGTGGAGGTCATAGTAGCAGTAGGGAGGTGTGTGCGTGTGCGCACGTAACTTTACTGTATGTGTCATGCCAGGTGTGTGTGTGTGTGTGTGTGTGTGTGTGTGTGTGTGTGAGCATATGGGCACAGATCAGTGCATGTGCGTGGCACTGTGTGTGTTGTTGCACATGCACTTCCAGTATGTCTCAAGCCAGCGTACGTGCATTTGGTTGCGTGTGTGTGTGTGTGTGTGTGTGTCAGGCCTCAGGGACCGCAGGACTGGCTAAGCTCTGTGATGTCACAGCGGTCAGCGCTTGTTTGCATTGGACGAGAGCGCACGACACCTGACGCTGCCCAGGCGCCCCGGCAACAGACGAAACACTGGGGCATGCTGGGTAACGGGATCCGGTGAGACCGGGCGGGCTTGGATCGGTCCTACAGATCCTGTTCGGATGTGGAAAGACGTGTATTCAGTCAGCATCCAACTTTCGCCTTTTAACTGTTCTTTTCTGCTCATAAAACCCCAAAGGATCAAAGCGGCACAATGAATCTGTCTGTATTCAAAACTGGCGCTGAAAAACAACACATTAGTCCTTTTGGCAAAGGTTTCAGTGTCAAAAATATCAGCCCTGCTTTGTTTAACAAGAAACAACGTTAACGCCAGAACATCCAAGTCCCGAAATTCAGAATCGTGCATATTTGCAGCCATTTTGGAGAACACAGAAGCCACTAAAATGAAGCACAAAGCTTCTTTTAATAGTCATTATTTGAACAATTTCTAGAATCAGGCTAACCCTTCTTCCCAAACTGTTAAAAAGCTAGCAGTACACTGTTAGAGTAGCTTGCAGTGCTAGGAAGGCAGTTGGCTGGTCAGGAGATCAGGCATGAAGCTTATACAAGCTTGCTTGTCCATGGTTACTAATCATTCATAGTTATTTAGGACTATAAGAATCACTTCCATGATGAGATGAGCAACAACAATATGTATGAAAAAAATAAAACCCTTACCAAGTCATAGGACAGCTACCACGACACACACACACACACACACATACATACACACACACACACACACAAAGGCCCCTGGTAACATTGGCTCATGAACTGTTAGCTTAGCTCCCAGAGCTAGCAGGAGTTCACGTGCGCAGCTGAAATTGTTCGCTCGCACTGTTCTGGAAGGTTCCTCCGCACACGTAGGCTACAGTAGGAAAGTACAGGTGTGTCTTGAGAGTACACAATCTCTCTCTCTCTGTCACACGCTCATTCACACGCAAACACACACGCAAACACACACACGCAAACACACACACACACGCAAACACACACGCAAACACACACGCAAACACACACACGCAAACACACACACACACACGCGGGGAGGCTAATTACTGTAGCTCATGCGTTACTGATACCATCTCTTATTTGGCGCTGGCTGCATGTCTAATGGTTGTGACAGTAAATGAAGAACGCCTCGAGGGGAACATTTTGACTGTGACACATTTGAGAACGGCGTCACACGTGACCCCACCATGTGTGTGTGAGTGTGTGTGTGTGTGTGTGTGTGTGTGTGCGTGCGTGGGAAGCATCCCTGCCATGCTTCAAAGAGCTGTCACAAACCACCAACACACACACGCACACACACACACACACACACACACACACAAACAGGGCTCCTTGACGAGATGCATTTAGAATCTCCATCAAACAATCTCCATTAATTGTCAGAGTGTCTGTCACAGCGAGACGCAGGCGGAGCGCCGCGCTGCATTCTTATCAGACAGCCGGAGAATGAGCAGCGGTTCAGCCTGACGGCTCCAGGCTGAGGCTCTCCTCCTGCCCCGGGAATCAGTCTCCCTTTGTGGAGAGGGCGGCTCGCGGGGGCCCCCCTCTCTAATCTGACCTCCATTCTCCTCGCTGCTACCTGCAGCTGGGTGCTCCAACTGCTAAGGGCCTCATAATCACCCCTCCCCCCCCCCCCCCCCCCCTTCTATTTCCCCACCTCCTTCTGCAGCTCTCCTCATCCGTCTATCTGTCGCTCCTTGCAGGTGCCCCGCCTGCGTTCCACACATGCTCAGGATTAAAGGTGCAATGCTCGATCGCAGGCCCCTGGACCGCCAGCTCACTGTTTGCGTTTGAACTGCGCACCAACGCGGGGCTGTCTGTAAAGGGGGAGGGGTAGAGAGGACGCGAGCCCACGAGCGCTGGCTGTGGGGGGAGGTAGAGAGGAGTGGGAGCCACTCAGGCGTGGGAGGGGCCAAAACAACGTTTTGGTAACGCCGGCTTCACCCACTTTGGGTAACCCCAGACACAAATCGAGGAGTGTCACTTTAAAGTATTTTCCTGTTTTACAAAAAAAATAAATCTCCCCAGCTCACCCGTTACACCATCCCGTCATGCCTCTCATCTTTCCTTTCTCTCCCTCCCTGCACCAGCTATCTGTCTGTGGTGGGGCAGACGCTGTCCCATTTGTCCTGGTCTGCCATGACAACCCTTGGGGGGGGTGGCTTAAGGGTGGCGGGCGCTGGGCGCTCACGGATCATGCTGACACTTGGTCGGCATCAGCAGATTATCAACCGCAGGCCCCCCGACGCTCGGCCATTGTTCCGCTATCTGAATATGAACAATAAGGGCCCAGGGGCGCCCCCAGCCCCACGCCTGCAGCTTATCTGCTCTGATCGCCCCCGCCGAGACATGAGTGTCTGGACACTGTGACCTCCACTCCCTACACACACACACACACACACACACACACACACCTCAACTCCAGACCACTCCACAGGCCAGGGAGAGAGAGCTGGGAGGGGGGGGAGAGGAAGATGAAGAGGTCTTCAGCCAGAAATGAAAAAAGCCAGGTTCAAACAGTAGAAGTACAGCGTATCTGCTGCAGTAGAAGTACTGTGTATCTTCTGCAGTAGAAGCACTGTGTATCTGCTGCAGTAGAAGCACTAACTATGTTCCAGTAGAGTCACATGGTTCCAGGCACAGTAGTCCTTCTGGAGCTGGTAAACAGTGGCACTGCTTCTGGAGAAGATACAGTACATTTTACGGGGTAGTACTTTTACGGGAGCAGGGTTGGGTATCTGGCTGGCTTGCAGATTTAATGAGATCGGCCATTGGCAGAACGCCTTCTACATAAAGAACAGAGAGAGAGAGAGAGAGAGAGAGAGAGAGAGAGAGAGAGAGAGAGAGAGAGAGAGAGAGAGCTGGATGGAGGAGAGCAGCAGAGAGAAGCGAGCGCTTGAGTGGATCAGATATTAACAGGGCCCCTGGGACGGCCAGATCAGAGCCGGGGGGTCCCCGGGGGAGCGGTTACCACAGGGGCCCCCAGCGCTTGTTACAGCAAGGCAGGGGCCACCGGGGGACCAGCAGAGGCTACACTTCACAAATGTGAGCTCAATTCAGCGTGTAGCCTGGTTAAAAGGAGACAGCCGGGGCATCCGAGAGTGAAACCCGACGCATTTACGTCCTGATAGAAAGTCTCTTGCTGGAGAGAGCTGAGAAATTATAACAAGCACCGATACTTTTAGGATCAATTTGTGAATAAATCCCCGCAAATGACATATTCCCTCTTTGGAGAATGTTCTGTTTGATTGTGAACCTCCACACAGGGATTTTTAAGGATGCGCTGCTACCAAGGATCACTGGGAATGAGGGGTTTAGTTAGTCCAGCAACTGTACATTAACCTAGTAAACATCATAAAATAAACAATTCATTCTTCCACGATTAAAAAAAAACTCTTCCATGACTTCTTAAATGTGTGAGCTTGAACAAAAATCGGATACTAAGACGCCATGTGTAACCATACATCCCTACATCCCATACATCCCATGCATTTTATTACATTTTTAACTAAAAGTCAAACAAGCACATTTGGTTTACCTTATTTCAAATAAATCAAATGACAAAAAGGTCAGGGTCCATGCCGCTCTATAAAGGGTAGTGATCTCAAAGCGAGGATGTCGCATTGTTTAATTCAAGAGGGTGAATTTAAAGCACATACTTTTTCCTCCACTCTAGAGGTCTATATATTTTTAAATAGAGTAAATCTAAATGGAAAGGATTTAAAACCACAGACGTTTTGGCACTCTGCTTTAAAAAATAAAAAATAAATAAAAACTGAAAAGTTTTGGGTAATGTGCATAAAGCTGGAAAAGATGAGCGTTAAGGGCCTGTAAATCTCTCTCTCTCTCGTCATTTGCCTTCCCTTGTTTCTCTGATTTCCTCTGTGTTTGGAGAGCAGCGCTAAACTTTAACACCTTCACTTCTGTTCAATCAACACTGCTAAGTGTGTGTGTGTGTGTGTGTGTGTGTGTGTGTGTGTGTGTGTGTGTCCGTGTCAGGCAGAAACGGGGGCACGAGATGTACACAGATTAGCAAGATGAAAGACACCGACACACACACACGCACATTGCTACTGTTTCTACAACAGCAACAAAAGCGACGGTCGATTTGCAGGAGATAAAATTAATAAGATAACAGATAAACAAATGCTAAATAAAAATAAAAGCTGTGTGTGTGTGTGTGTGTGTGTGTGTCCCGGTGAGGAGACAGAGGATAAATGAGGGGCTGTAGCAGACCGCTACCTACAGCCTGAGGACACACACACACACACACACACACACACAAGCAGAGCGTGCTAACGCGGCTGCAGGGATCTCAAGCTAATAGCGGAGACATTAAGGAAATGTTCCTGAGGCTGAGATGTTTTCTAGAGATGATATGAAAACACAATTGCCATATTTATCATACCGCGAGAGAGAGAGAGAGAGAGAGAGGCAGAGTCCACCCAGGAAACAATAACAGTACCACCCCACCCCCTCCATCTCCCCCCAGGAGGGAGGATGGAGGCTCCATCCCATCCCTACTCTCTACCTTCATCACTTGTCTCCAAGATGACAACCCACCAGCGTGTGTGTGTGTTTGTGCTGGGAGTGGTTGGGGGGGGGTCCAGGAAATGACCTTGCCATTGGTCGATCCCCGATAACGTCTCCTCCTGTCACTCGTGAGGCCTTCGGCTGCTTCGGTTGACCATGAACCACCGTGCACACACACACACACACACACACACACACACACACACACACACACGCTCACACACACAATATAAATGTGCGTGGTCAAATGCCTACACACTCCGCCTACAGGTACAAACATGAACACACACACACACACACCTACCTACAGGAAGACACCGTAGGACTGCGGACTAGCACACACGTGCGCCCACAGCCACACGCGCTCTGCGGTCGCGGCGTTTGAGGCTGTCATCTCTCTCTCCCACTCACTCTATCAGAGCTGCGGGGCGAGCGAGGCCTAAATGAATATTGATTCTCCCTCCAGTGTTGAGCTGCTGGAAGCGAGAGAGAGAGAGAGAGAGAGAGAGAGAGAGAGAGAGAGAGAGAGAGAGAGCGTGTACAGAGTGCGCGTGTGCGCGTGCGTGCGGAGGAGGAAACGATTAGGTTGATGGTGGTGGTGATGGTGATGATGATGATGATGATGATAATGATAATGGGAGATGATAATGATGGTGTTAGTGATCAGAGAACATGATGGGAGCTCTCAGCTGACACGGTTGCATCAACGCGGGAGCAGGCGTCACTGTCCAGACAACGGAAACACAGAGTGTAAAAACGGAATCGATCTTTATTGAAAAAAAAAAAGAGAATCAGAAGTGAGAACACATCTAGAGGATCTGTACGTGGTTCTATTCTCTCATTAGCTCGCGTTCAAGCACAAAGAACTGTAACTAAATGATTTCTAACAAAGAAAACATTTGGATGAAAATTCAACAAAAAAGAAAACAAAACATAAATCAGTTAATCAGTTGTGGTTCTTAAGCAAATTTTACAGTAAGCAGTCTCATATTCAATAACAACATATTTAACAACATATTTCAGAGCAATTTTTCTCAGCCTTCCAAAAATATATCATAAGGGAAAATATGATTTCTATTTTATGTGTCATGTGGTTAAAACCTCTCTAGCCTCACAGCACACTGCACCTGAGATTATCTTCAGCAGAAGGGAAGGAACATACATAATGGAGGATTGTTTTCAGTAAGGGAAGGAATGATTTAAATGTCTGGACACCAAGTGACCTTCCCAGACCAAGATGCGATGTTCCCAGACCGGGATGCGATGTTCCCAGACCGGGATGCGATGTTCCCAGACCAAGATGCGATGTTCCCAGACCGGGATGCGATGTTCCCAGACCGGGATGCGATGTTCCCAGACCAGGACACCCTCCACCAGACCAGACCAACATCTCAGTGGGCTCCGCTTTACACTCCATGGCTGGTGGGGGAGAAGGTGAGGGAGGCCTGGGACCTTCAGCCCTCTAGCACCACCTTGTGAGGAGCTCCGTCCACGTAGACCACCATCTCTCCCTCCTCCTGCACCTCCCCAGCCTCCCCGGTGTCTCCTTCGTACAGCTGCACCTGCAGAGAGCCGTCGTCCAGCGAGGACACCAGGTAGGTGGTGCCCTGGTCGTTGACTATCACCTGGCTCAGGCCCTCCCTGAGCATCTGGGAGGCGGCCAGCTGCAGCACCTCCTGCATATGCTCCTCCTGTTTCACCTCCCCCTCCCCCGCCAGCGCCTCCTGGTGGCCCATCTCGCTCACGGCGCTGAGCAGCGCGTCCAGGGCCGTGTTCGACTCGGAGAGGACCTGGTCCTGCGCACCCCCTCCCCCTCCTCCTCCTCCTCCTCCTCCTCCTCCTCCGCCGGCCCCCTCCCCTGCCTCCCCGGTGTCCAGCAGGACGTACTGGGCCCCGCCCGCGGCCAGGTGGGCGTCGGCGGAGGCCACGTCGCGTCCCGCGGCGATGAGCCGCCCGTCCTCGGTGATGTGCAGCACCTCCGCCACCTGGTGGCCGGACATGGCCAGCGTCTGCAGCGTGGCGGCGGCCGACTGCTCCAGCGCCGCGTCCACGCCGACCTCGCCGTAGTCCTGGATGATGATCAGCTGCTGCACCGCCTCCTCGGGTCCCGGGGCGTCCAGGGGCCCCCCCCGCCCTGGGGACGCGGGGGCCTCGGTCTGTACGAAGGCGGCCCCCTGGCCCTTCAGACGACACTCAAAGGACTTGGACACGATACCTGAGGACACACAGGGGGAAAAGGAGGGGTTATGTCATACCTTTCTGTCCTTTACTGCTAAGCGGAACCCGTGAGAAACTACACAGCGACACCATGTCTTGTCGTGTCTCGCCGAAGCCCCACTTCATCAAGAAGGGTAGAGAAGGTGCTGTGACATTGCTGCAGGCTTCATACACATTTTGACCAATGAATTTCCATGACTTGAAACATTTTGACCGAACATTTGGTGACGTGTCTCTGTGTAGCAGCGGTGTGGCACACAGTGTACCCTGAAGAACATGAACGAATGACAACATGGCCATGACATATACTTGTCCTTGTGTTGCCAAGCATTTTTATAGCCACATTTCCCTGGCATTGTGTATTTTCTAGCTAACGCCGCGAGCGAGCCCGTCAGCTAGCCGGTCAGCGAGCCGGTCAGCTAGCCGGTCAGCGAGCCCGTCAGCGAGCCGGTCAGCTAGCCGGTCAGTCAGCTAGCCGGTCAGCGAGCCGGTCAGCGAGCCGGTCAGCGAGCCGGTCAGCTAGCCGGTCAGTCAGCTAGCCGGTCAGCGAGCCGGTTAGCTAGCCGCTCAGTCAGCTAGCCGGTCAGCGAGCCGGTCAGCTAGCCGGTCAGTCAGCTAGCCGGTCAGCGAGCCGGTCAGCGAGCCGGTTAGCGAGCCGGTCAGCGAGCCGGTCAGCGAGCCGGTTAGCGAGCCGGTTAGCGAGCCGGTTAGCGAGCCAAACCAAGCACCACAGGCAACTGATGTAGACTCAACGCAGGCGAGCGCGCAGGCTGTGCTGCGAAGTCTCACCGGAGCCTTCGATATATACAGAAATTGTTTTTATGGGCTAATGACTAGACGATGATAGAATCGATAGATGTTCTAAGTGTTTACTTTGGCATTAGTGTAATTGAAACTAATTTTCATGACACTTCCGATTAAATTTTTTTTTTCCAATACTTTTTCCAGGCCTGGAAAGGACAATTTTCAAATTCCATGACTTTTCCAGGTTTTTCATGACCGTACGAACCCTGTGACTGAGTGGGGCTAAAGTGTCCAAAGTCACATCGCGGTTATCGTCTTACACCCACAGAGGGCATCACAGCGGGCCTGTGCTAAGAGACACAGTGGGAATCATCAGGTTACACAAAAACGCATTTCACAATACTGCCAGAATTATATCAGGAATAAGACCAGCTCCCCCCCTCTCTTCCAGATTCCCGTTCCCGTGGAAACCAGGTAGGCTGTGGTTCGGCCGTTAGGAGAATATCAACATGACCCTTGCTAATGTTTTTAAAACCGGAGAGGAGAGAGGCTCCATATGGGGAGTCAGCGAGCGCAGGTTACAGGCAGGTGGTAATTGAGCCGCACCGGGCCCTCTCACGGCGCAGGTTGCCACGGCGTTTCCATGGCGATGGGAATGGTGTTAAGACGTGGCCGTTTTTAAACCCACGACCAGCTACAGGCCTGACTGGGGGAAACTGACTGCTGGACCTTCTGCTGCCTACTGTGCCAACGGACTGAACTCCTGCAGGAGGGAATCTAGAGACGTACAGAATGTCTATGTGTGTGTGTGTGTGTGTATGTGTGTGTGTGTTTTTCTTTCTGCATCAACATGAAGGCTACTCGTGTGTGTGTGTGTGTGTGTGTGTGTCTGTGGTCACACATTAGTATGGATGCATGTGTGTCTAGTGTGTTTGAATGTCACTTTCTACATGATGAATGCCTCACGGTCATGAATTTAAGTGTGTGTGTCCCGTATGAGTGTGTGTGTGTGTGTGTGTGTGTGCGTGCGCAGGGTTCTACGCGAGCGTGTGTGTAGGTGCATGCACGTAGGCAATCTTGAGGCATCTGTGTAGAGGTTGTGTGTATGTGGATGTATATCGCCCCCTTATGTGAGGGTCTCCGTCAGTGTGTGTGTGTGTGTGTGCGCGCGTGCCACATTAGCTGTGGCGGGGACCTGCTGAGGTTTATGGGGTGTCACTCAGGCTGCGAGGCGCAGAATCAAGCTAATGTAGCAGCTCCTAAAGAACAACATTTGAAGAGGCTGATCTGTCCCCAGCCAGCGGCTGATGTCTGTTTAATATACAATATAACATCATGCACTATAATATGATGTCTTTTAGCTGTTCTGACTGACTGGAGAGAGAGAGGGAGGGAGGGAGAGGGAGAGAGAGAGAGAGAGAGAGAGAGAGAGAGAGAGAGAGGGAAAGAGGGGGGGTTTATTGGTAGTAATTTGAGACAAGATGGAGGCTTTAAAAGATGAATAAAGAGAAGATGGCTCTGGGAGGGACAGAAGGGGAGCGGACAGACGCAGGAGAAGAAGACAGGCCTTTCAGACAGATGGGTAGAAAAGACACAGTATCAGCAATAGAAAATATTAGGAATGTAAGGAAGAAACAAACTATTGATGATAAATCTGTCTGACAGGCAGGCAGGCAGACAGGCAGGCAGGCAGGCAGGCAGGCAGGCAGGCAGACAGGCAGGCAGGCAGGCAGGCAGGC
>JAOEHI010000008.1:12109-22733 GCA_025447815.1 Percopsis transmontana | reverse complement strand
TCCCTCTCTCTCTCCCTCTCTCTCTCTCTCTCTCTCTCTCTCTCTCTCTCTCTCTCTCTCTCTCTCTCTCTCTCTCTGCCAGTAACTGAAAGCACAAATTACTCTCCCCTCCACCTTTAACTCCCACTAAATCTTTCGTCTTTTCCACTTTGCTGAGGCGGGATATTTTATTCGCCCATCAAATATGCATCCCATTAATTAAGTGAAATTACTCCCGACTGGCCCGACGGGTGTCAACACAGAAATGCACGATCGTGAACCTGCGGTGCCACCGGCCCACACTTAAACATGACTTACAGCCTTCGCCTGTCCTGTCGGTGGCAGAGAGGCAGACATTACCCGCCCTCCTGCTCTCCTTCCCTCGCAGCCTTTAATAAGCGCACAATGGATGACACGAGCACTTTTGACAAAGAGACGACTGATATTTTAATTGCAGCCTTTTTTCAATCTGCCTTCCTCTTCATGTTTTAATTGCTGTTGTTAATCACTCATTAACTCCTCTCTTCCCCGGAACGAGGCTGGTGAATCGATCTGCGGATGAATACAGCTGGCGGGATTAATCGCTGTACGCGTCTCAAAAACAATTCCACCACTTGAGCGTAGAGTGTGTTATTTCGCTTGTGATTCAGTCAAAACGGGGTGGGACAAATCTGAACGTTAGCAACAAGAGATTAAACGGTATGAAAATTCCATATCACAATTATAGTGACCACAATTATCACGGTTATCAGTATTATCGCGGTATGGTTAACATGTGCTGAAAATGTTCAGAAAGTACTGATACACACACAGATATATCACAAAGTTTATATTGAAAACCCCAAATAAAATGAGCAGCATTTTATTTGTTTTGTTTGCATAAACATTAAAATAATAATATAGCCAATACCTTATGTAAATATATATGAACACCATTTCACACACGGTAATCGTTACCATCCCTATTAGCAACAGAGAGTTCGCGATCAGCCTGGCCGTCCCATCATGCCTCGGGGCTTGCTGTGACTTCTGATGTGCGGCGTTAGCTCCTTGGCTAATCTACTGATGCTGGTGTTTAGTGTCAGGTCCCCAGCGTTTGTTTTTGTTTGTGCTTTGATTAAAAGGGAAATGGCTTGGTTATGAAGCTATATACGCCTTGTTCCCCACTGAGGGCCACTACAGGGCCAGCAGGCCCCCGTCTCAACACAAACAGAGTGAGAGCCTTATTAAGATCTAATTAGACTGATAGGCTCACAGAGATCTCCCCCACTCTCCCCCTCTCTCCCCCACTCTCCCCCTCTCTCCCCCTCTCTCCCCCTCTCTCCCCCTCTCTCCCCCTCTCCCCCTGGAGGAGCTGAGCGAGGCATCCAGACTCCTTGAATCATCCTTTCACCAAAATGAGACTGACCAAGCAAAGGCAGAGCCGTGTCCCTTAAGGACCGCCGCTACATAATTTAAAACATAAATTTGATAGCAAAAACTAGCTTGCGCAACTTAAGCTGAACTTGCACTTGACGAAGAAACTTCTAAACCAAAGTTGGACCGGTGAGACTGTGTGATGTTGTCTTTTAAGAGATAAAGATGACTAACCCACCAAACAAACTGGACTGGACTGCATAGTTATCGACCATCGGTATTGATCTCCCTCATGTTGGTCCCCCCCACACCTCACTTCTTTGTGGCGGCATGACTGTGTTTTCACTGCAAAAAAACAACATTAATTTAGCAAAAATCAGCTCAAGGCTACTAAACGCATCCAATCCATTACGCCACACTTTATCGTGTTATGGGGGGGGGGTAACGGGCTATAAACCTGTTCCACTCACAAAGAGCGATGGCAGCGCAGCATCCAAACAGATCGCTGAGTTCTCTGTAGCCATACACACCGTTGGACCGTCGGGAGCCTCCCTCACATACTTAACCTTTCCAGACCAGCCTTTCTGCATCATTTTCCAAATGACCTTTAGCGTTACTTATTTCATTTCCTATAATGGCGCACTAAATTCAGTTAAAGGCATCAGGGCAAAATGTGTTTATTTTGGTGAAGGGAGGCCTCTAAGTGACATAGACTCTCCCAGACAGGAGACCTCAACTGTCCAGGCCGGTAAACATGGATTCATCTTATGGACTGGGATAAATGCCAGGCCTGTCTCTAAACAGCAGAACCACTACGTCTTGATAAGACACTGAACAACACCGCACAACATGCACAACAAGAACAATGAAATATACCCCGGATAAATACCGTTTTTAACATGGTTACTACTCAAGTACTGGGCTAATTTACGGCACGGAAAGGGTTTTAAATAATGCTAATGAAATATGCTAATGCCAAAAAAAGGGCTTGTGGTATCCCACTTGTTCGTGGTAAATATGTGATGTTTACATCTGCTGTTTGCTAATGTATTCAGAGATGTGGCTTGCGATCGCTGCCAACACATGGCACGCGCTTTCCCGGCTGCGTCGAGCGGAATTATCTGCGACATCCTGGGCTTCCAAAAGGTCTAAGTCTTAACATTAATACATAACATTAATGCATAAGTACCCCGGAGCTGTTCTAATGCGACTCTATGGAGGGGAGGCGTGGGGGAGGGGGGGTGTTAGGAAAGTAGCTAATGCACGTGATGATTAAGTGTAACTCAAATACCGCATGTGTTGTTCACAGGCAGTGACAGGCAGTAATTTGGTGTATTATATTCTGCGGTTTTAATTGCACGCCAGCGTCGTTCCTCTGACACGTTATGAAGCGATGATGTACAATTATTTCGGGGGCGGTGTTGAGATCACGGGAGTGACATTATAATCATCTTCAATAGGGATCCTTCTCTGCTCATCTCCTGCAACCATTAATGTTTCAATGGAGGGGAGTGGGGGTGGGGGGGACAAAAGCACATAAAGATACTCCTCAGCCACTTCTTAGCAGATTCTGTCGGAGGATTACGGGGGGGCCTGGTGTCGGGGAGACGCAGGCGGCTGCGTGGGGACAATGTAGGGGCCGACTTAAGTGACGGCTCTCTCTGGATAAGCGGCAGGGCTAAGATGCTTCTGCGACTGTCGGCGACGGCGGAGGCACGGGGGCTCTCCCGCGCGGGCCGGGCATTAAGGCACATTACGGCAGATCAACCGCGCGGGGCGGAACTGATGGGCTATTCTGGGAGCAGCCCCGGCGCTCTCACAAGACGGGGTGGGACGACACAAAACCCTGACATGAGCCAGCCCCGCCGTGTTAACAGTCACATCACACACACACACACACACACAGACACAGACAACATGAAATCAGGGCTATATATACACACTCTCTCTCTCTCTCTCTTTCTCTCTCTCTCTCTCGCCAACGCCAAGTCAAAAGAAGGGCAGCCGAGCACCAGACACATTTCTCTGGGCCCGCAAACTTCTCTCAGCTGGGAGGAAGCAACAGTTTTGGAAGTGTTCCTGAAGTTCCCTCCTGAAGCGACGCCTTCCTGAAGCGACGCCTTCCTGAAGCGACGCCTTCCTGAAGCGACGCCCAGCGAGGGGGCCAACTGGTGACCCGCAATAAAGCCAGCGGTCGGTGCGACAACAGTCTGCGCCTGTGGTAAAGCGTAATACTTCTGAGGTCTGCGTGGAGATATTAAAGCCATGCCTCAAAGCATTCTGATGCTTGATGCATAATTTAACACCTACAAACAGCGCTGGCCGGATGAAGCCTCTTTAGGGAGGAAGAGGAGTGTGGTAGAGGGTTAAGACGAGGGGGGGGGGGGTTTCTCTGGGAGATGATGAAGGAAAGAAAGAGGGGGGCTCATTAAGTGGCCGAGCCCCACAGAGAGTGAAGCCAGACGGGGGAGAGACAAGAAACTACCGTCTCACGTGCCGAAGGTTTTTTTCTACCAATTAAAGATGAGAAATCGGGTGCTGGCTGCTAGCGGCATTCCGTGTTGTCCTGCTGCTTCACGGCTCAGGATATACATTTTTTTTAATAAGCAAATAAAAGATAGGACGGACAGACGTGGCGACGGACGAGGCGAGGAGCAGCACAGGCAGAAGGCCTGTGCTGCTCCTCGCTCTCAGGTTTGACTGGCAGTTGGGTCAGGGGTTCCCAATCTGTCCTGGCCTTGATTTGCATTTGTTAATTAAACGCCACAACAATATGATCTTTACGTCTGGACAAGGGCCCTGCCCCTGCCGCCCCACGGGCGACCAGGTGATGCTGAAGTGAAGCGGACAGCCGAGGTGAGAGCCGTCTATTAGCCGTGTCTCACTCATTGCCTGCTAGTGTCACACCAGACCGAGCCTCCGGCCTCCCGAGTTCAGCTAGGAGCAAAACAATCGATAAGGCAACACGCACGCACACACACACGCACACACACGTTTAGATTCAGTAATAACATAAATACTACAGTGAGCTCGTCCACTCATCAGAACAATAACATCTGGTTTAACTCCAGGGCTTACCTCATCAGTGGCATAATTGAAAACAAATTGAAAAATGCCTAATTTAGTCTTTTAAAAAAGAAAAGCTGCCCACTCGCTGTCTCACCTTAATTGGAATGACAAATAAGGACAATAAGAAAACATCCCACGTAGATAAAAAACATTTTGTTTCGGGGGTGGGGGTTTTCTTTCTTTTCGCGGCGCTAAATATTATCCGCAGCCGCGGGAGAAAGCCTTGTTCAATAGCAGCCTAATCTCACTTATCTAGGTCAGCCAAACAAACAGAAATCACATTACACCTGAAACATGGCCACCCATTAGTAACTGCTTTACATTCAGATTAAGAAAACTATATCCACTAATCTGGAAACTTTAGGAGCAAACGGGCGGTGTGGCCACGGGTATGTATTGCGGTGGCCCCTAATGAGCCTGTTTTCCGGAGAGTTCCGCGGCCCTGCTCTTTAGCAAAGCAGAGACACGGGCCTGGCCATCCGTCAGCGCTGACGGCACGCACAGGGACAATTTGTCACCGCCGACTGGCCCCGGTGGCCCACAGCCCCTCTGGTTCCAATAATTTACGAAACCACGACTTGTATTTAGTAGTCCCATTTAAAGGAATACTGGAGACCGCTGCGTGTGTGTGTGTGTGTGTGTGTGCATGCGTGTGTGTGACAGAGAGAGAGAGACAGCCTTGGTCAGTGCCCAAACCCATTCCCAGCACTTGGGAGGAAAGGTTCCAGGCTGTAGGATTTTCCCCTCATTAGAGTACAAGGTGTGTTTAACCAGGAGTATGGAGTATGTTTGGCTGGCAGTAAATAAACCCCGGAGCTTTATACCAGCGTTACGCCAAATACTAAAACTCAGCCACTGAAACCAAGCGGCGCAGTCCACAGTACACAGACCAGCACTGGGACAGACTAAACAACCCCACATAAGTCTTCTCTGGTGTATGTCGGCCTGCAAACACCACGCCACTAAGCTGGAAGTCGCGCAATTTGCCCAATTCCCCGGCTCCATGTTGAGCAGCTTAACACGTCTGTTATAAGGCTGGGGCGGGGGGGGGTGCAGCTCTGGGACTGAGGCTAGCTCAACCCAACATATGGCCTACATGGAGCAGTGGAAGGCACTGCCGTATAGTCTTGATGCATTGTCAGTAGAGGCTGGTGTTAGGTTACCTGGGCACAGCGCTAACTGGCGCTAGGAGCTTGTTTGTGGAGCTGGGAATGATGCATGATGATGTAAAGTCTACTTCTATCCCTTTTCCCTCCCTTTTCTCCAGCCAGGCAGGATGAATAAGAGGAAGGCATTTGCCTTTACAGGAAGTGCCCCGGGGTAGGGCAAGTAAGGGTTATACCCACACACCCACACACCCACACAGAAACACACACACACGGTTGAGGTTGAGGGACATAAAACCACAACTTGATCCCCTTGACATCAACCCTATTACCCATGAGTCCCTCTGTTTCCAGGTGCCAGTTTTAACTCCAGATACCGACCGGGACAGTGTGTGTTTGTGTGAGTTTGTGTGTGTGTGTGTGTGTGTGTTTGTTTAAGCACTCACCCGCAGATGTGACACTTGTACTCTCTCATGCCAAGGTGCCTCTTGACGTGGTTCCTGGCGTCTCCCAGCTGGGCCGTGGCAAAGTTACAGATCTTACACTTGAAGGGCTTCGAACCTGCCAATCAAATCGCAGAGAGTTCATAAGCTACATTAGCAGACGTTTTGGTAAATGTTCTATTAAAATAATTCCTGTTTAACAACTTATTTGTGCCCTTTTCTCATTTGGCAGTTTCCAGACTGTGGTATTGGTATGCATTAGTGTGTGTGTGTGCATATGCGTTGCTAGTGCCTCACAATGTAAAGCACCAGTATTCAACCATGAGTCACAGCTCAACCCCCTACACAGACACACATAATACATAGTAGTCACATCACTAAAGTAACAGCTAAGCATTCGTAAACACCATCTTGAACCCCCCTCCTCCTCCCCCCAAAGACAGCAAGCATGTCTCAACACCCGGGGAGCCCCTGGCCCCCACTTTGAGAACCGCTGGACTCAAAAGACCGACCTTCAACAACCAGATGACTTTAACTCTTGTCTCCATAAAAACTGTCGTCTCGGTGCCAAATCCTGTGCCCCTCTCCCTCCCTTCCTCCCTCTCCCTGTCCCTGTCTCCATCTATCCTTGTCACTCTCTTCACCCTGTCTCTCACCTACTCTTCCTCCTCTTCATCAGTGGAAGTCTAAATTGCATTCCAAAGGTCAGGCAGAATGCGTAAATCAATCCAGCGTGTGCTGGCTGCGCCCGCTCCATCATTAGAGCTCTAATCACTCTGGCTGGATACACGGGGAGGTTTCTGCTTAATTATTGTCATTAATAAATCCGGTGGGTGGGGCGGTGTGTGAGAGAGTTGCACTGCCTACGCCTGCCATCCGTCTTTTAAGAACAGCGCTGAAGGGATGGGGGGCTGACGCCTTAAACGTACCTCCAACTAACAGCAGGCACCAGGAACAGACAGTATAACGGGCCACATGGCCGCTATTCAGTCCGGAAAGGGAAATTACTTTAAAATGAACAATGATGAGTATAATGTTTTCATTTCGGTCGGGGGGGAAAAAGTAAAAACTACATTCAACTGAAATAATTACCATGATGATAATGTGTCAGTTCCTATGTGGCTTTTAGGCCTGCCCTCCAGCTAAACTGAAGACACTCAAAACGCGTGCGAGCGGCAAATCTAATGTCGGCAAAGGAATGCGGAGGCTGGCATTGAGACACAGTACAGTGCAGGCTATGGCTGGGCGACGCGCGTATAATATACACACGTATGCATCTTTTAGCAAGCCTCTCCCAGCGAGCATCCCAAGACGTGCTGCAATATTTATTCCAGGGGCAGCCGCTGATTTGATTAAGCACTTTGTGTAGATTACTAATTCGTTCATACACGGTTCACTGGCTGGGAGCTGCGAGCGGCAAGCACGACACGTTGAATTTTAAGCCCGTAACGAAGATTGAGAGGTAAGACTACGCTAACAAGACCTATAAACATGCGCACGCACGCACGCACGCACCCAAACACACTGCCTCTGTGCATCTACTGTACCTCCCTGCTGTACATCAAGTGTCATTCCCCCCCTACAATACACTACAATGCACACACCACACACATTCTCCCATGTTGCCAGTGTAGAGTGCATACCTGTGTCCGCCTACACCCCCCCAACCCCACCCCAACACCTGTACGGTACCAGCACACAGACACAGAACCCCGCTCCAAGCAGCGGAGGTGTGTCGGCTTGGTCCAGATGGCTGCTGGGGAAGAGAGAGCTGTTACATTCCCGTCACATTAATACTCCAGCGCGCCACTTAAACAGCCTCCGTGAAGCCCAAATTGACCATCAACGCAGTGTCATGTTAAATTAATACTGCCATCCGCACAGGGGCTGTCACTGCCATCCGCACAGGGGCTGCCCGCCCCCCTCACCCCAACCAAGAGGGTATGACTTAATTCATTTTCCCTGAGGAATCCGCTGCAATCCGCTGCCACACAAACACACAACAACAGTATGTGTGTACACACGCAGAGGTCCTGGTATTGTCCCCTGTGATATGATGTAGACTCAGACCAGGGCCCTGTGTGCGCGCGGACAGACCTCATCATCTCACCAGGCCGGTGCACGAGGCCCTCCAGTTTCATTTCTCAGGCCTATAGACACACATCAACCTTATGGGCGTGAGCGTGAGGTCCCCATTACTCGCCTCACGCTGCGCTCGGACAGACCACTCCAGTGAAAAAGTGACCAATTTACCTTCCCCAATGCAGATTCCACTGGCTCCCTTATGCGGGAGTGTGCGTCTGGGTTTCTCTGCTTCCCTTAAAGGGACAAGTTGACAAATCTGTGTGTAGCCTCCCGCTGCCGTTCTCAGATCTCTCTGATTAATCAAGTGAATAAAAGTAGGTCTTAATTAAAAGGGTCTGGACATGCTCCCAGCCCAGAAACTGGCAGACCCCCGCGGTACGGCGGAACAGCGCCGCAAACAAGCTCCCGGAATAAACGATCGTTACATACCAGGTAAATTATTCAAAGTAATGCGAGAACTTAGCAATAATAATAACTGGCAGATGGTGTCAGAATCAAGAGCAATAGCTGCTTTGTGTAAATAAGTGGTAGCATTAATGGAAAGGAGTCTCATAAACAACAGCATAACTCTACGTGAAAACCACAAAACAAGGAATAATTGAGAGGAAACCTTTGAATGTGTCCTTGACGGAGTGTTAAATCCATCTGTTTGTAGGACTCAGTGTCATGGCTTTCATTTCCTTAAGTAACATTCCACCCATGCTCAAAATCAGGAATAATGGCCCGGGGTAAAGTATGAATGCCTACAGGATAGTCGTTACTAAGGAGATATTAAGGTCCTCATATTATAAATCATAAAGATCCAGGCCTATTAAAAGAGTTAGGGCGTATCTCCCTTTTCTCAATAGCACAATGAATGGATAGGTATGAGGTCATATACTATTCCGTGCAGTATAAAATATGATATTGGTCCTTTTCAAGACATGATTAAGAGGTGAATAAATAAACCCAGTGTCTGGTTTGGGGCAGACGGACGCTAGCATGCTAGGCTAAAAACATGAGGAGGGAAAATGGTGTCAAAGCCAAAGTCAAAGAGGGTTAAGGAGACAAGAAAATACAATGAAATATGTATTTTATTTTTATCTAGATTTGTATAGAGGATTATTCATCCCTCCGCTAGATCCATAACTGACATCACGGCTCCTTTTTGAAGCACTTTTGCAGCACCACAATTTGAGACCATCCTCATAATGTCTCCAATTTATTTGGGGGGGGGGGGGGGCCTTTTGAATTATACAACAGTGTTTAGAGAGGACATATACAGTATATACACCGGTGTCTCTGAGGCATGACTAGTGATAGAAAGTGTTCTAATCCCTGAACAAACTGCTCCAGTCAATCTAACGTTCCTATTTCCGGCTCGTCCACATTTAGGGAGGAATTCCACACACATGCACGCACAAAGACTCCAATTAAAGTCCCATTAAAGTTTGGGCTGAAAGGGGGACGGGCCGCAGGAAGTAGAGAAGGGCATTTATTGATGGCGCCCTCACATTTCGCTCCCGCATTAAGTTGATTTTAAAAGCAATTAATACACATGGTCAGGGGAGAGTAATGGAGCGGGCCTCTGTTCGTAACCTGACGGACAATTCTCAGCCACAGACCTCACCATCAGAGCCCTGCTCTGCATTAAGAATGACCAGATAAATCTTAATGGATTGAGGGTGATCAACTAGCCATGAAGGCTGACATAGGCGCAGGATCGTTACACATACAAAGCGTGCGCACACACACACACACACACACACACACACACACACACACATACATATATAGCACATGGACATTCAGACACAAGGGAAATTAAGGGCTTTGAATATGTCCGCATTGATTATTTTAAATTATTAGCCCAACCCTGCCCGGACCTCCAATGCTTTTAAGCCTTAGCTTTAACACATTTACAGAGACTTATTGACTATAATTACAACTGAGTCTTGGTAATGGACACATCAATTATTAGTCGTGCACGTCTCTGACCAGGCTGTGCTCTGGGAATCCCTATCGGAGGTCCATTAGCGTCTCTGGTGCTCGTGTGCAGCTCAATCAGTCTTTACCTTCACCTCTCGTGAAGCAAGTGTTACCTGGCTGGGCCTGATAGCAGGCTGCTAAACAGCAGCCCGTGCTGCCAGAGAGCAGAGCAAACTAAGCAGAGGCCTTTTCTCCTAAACAAATACAGCTGACTCCTCGGAAGGGCACAGGGTCGGGGCCAAGTGAAGTTGTGCTGTTAACCGGAGTGTGCTCATATCAGAATGTCGCACTGTATTCGCCTGCCAATATAATAATTGATAAATAAAACCGATATATAGCCTAAGATGGATAACAAAAAGTAAAACACCCTAGTACCCCAAATAACACCCAGTACACAATATGGTTAATACTGTAAAGGAAAAATGCGCATACAACCGCCATCTTTGGCATTACGGACTTCCCCCATAGAGTTCAGGATTCTTTAATGTCTTCTCTAATGTCTGTGATAAAGCGCAGATTGCAAGTTTCGCAGGTGTCCGATATTACAATTTACAATTTGATCATTTAGCAGACGCTTTTATCCAAAGCGACTTACAATTCCATGGTGCTATTACATGG
>JAOEHI010000007.1:6531710-6575084 GCA_025447815.1 Percopsis transmontana | reverse complement strand
CCAATCGTCATTTTTTGCCAGTGTACCTACAAGTACAGAAAGAGTTTTCTGCATTGCCACCACTGACTAAGCTCAAATGATCAAAAGAAATTAAACATTATGGTTCTAAATATTTATTTATGTATATATTGATATACTGTATATAGTAAATATCTTTCATAAAAAGGACAAATAACGGCCTGACTCTAATAGTAGCCTGTCTGAAATAAAGGCCTGGTTCAGAATTTACAGTACACATAAAAAATAAAAGGTCAGCTGTAATTCAAAAGTTTAAGCTTTCAAAAACTGCAGTTGCATTCTGTGACCATATGGTGCCGCCAGTATGCCAAATTATTCTGTGCAACTTTAGGTTTGCAGTATATCAACCATGATCCCAGTGCAACCAATGTATACTGTAACAATCATTCTAAACATGTATAAACTATATATACACTAAGGTTATATACTGTATATAATGTGCCCCTTGCCTGACTCAGAAAAAGTCCTCAGTCATAAAGGACACCATCATAAGAGAGTATGAGGAGATCCAAAGGCACCTGGAGGAGGATTTAAGATTGGCCCTGACCTACTTGGAGATGGAGGAGAGGGCTGCTATCTCAGCCCTGGACGGGCTCATGGAGAAGAACTGTTCTCTCCTCCAGGGGATCGAGCAAGACCTGGCGAGACTTACAGTTGACCTAGCCCAGAAGCACATGCAGCCCAATTTATTGGTAATGACTTTTTTTTTCATTGTGAAATGAGGTGAAATTCTTGTTGTGATATGAGATCACTTTTGCTTTCAGAGTTGCTTCAAATCTGACTGTTATCCCTGCCTATCTCTCTTTTCTAATCTCATGCAGCAGGATTCCGAAATCATTGAAAGGTATGGAATCCCGCCATTTATCCAGTGCAGCACAGCAGCTATGTCCATACATGTAATATAATATATTGATGTGTCCCTCTGCTATCTCCTGTCTCCTGCAGGGTGGTTGATCTGTTGAACAGGACTGATCCAAGCAGTATCACCCTGGATCAGGCCAAAGCCGATCAGATCATCAGCCTCACCAGCAACTTGCTTCTGCTTGTCCACTCCCAGACCCCTATCACTAAAAGACTCATCGAGAGCTGTTAGTTCATGATCTCTTACATCTGTGTAGATATTTATAAAACATTTTATAAAACATTGTATAACGTTTCTAAAACATCAACTTGCTATTGATATTAGTAGCCTAATGGAATTGCTCTTCCCAATTCCCAGTACAACCAACAGAATTACATGAGACCTCTTAAGTTTATCGAGTATCTCTGTACTGGACAGTACAGTGGAAATTCAGTATATGTTTCAGTACTATTCCCTACTGAGACTTACTACACTGCGTTTTGCCTCTCTGCCATGGCCAAAGCCACGCCTAATGAAAAAAATAATAGATTTCTCCTGAAAGTAAAATGAGATTATCACAGATTCTTAAAAAACATACAGTGCAGTTGCATCTCATGATCAGAGTGGCCGCTAATTTGCAAGTTATCATATGCATCTTTACTGTAAGGGTTGCGTGGGTGGATATGTTGATATAAGATATGGATATGTTTCCGCAGATTCCAGCGAGGTGTGTCTGGATCCAGACTCGGCCCATCCCAAGCTCATCATCTCCCCCCAGGGAGACAGTGCTACCTACACAGACACCTGGCAGGATCTCCCGGACCTCCCTGGGCGCTTTGACACCACCCTCAACGTTATCAGCCTACAGAGCTTTAACTTTGGCCGTCATTACTGGGAAATCGATGTGACCGGGAAGACCTACTGGGAACTGGGCCTCACCTATCCCACCATCCCCCGCAAGGGCAATGCCGAGGACTGCTGGCTGGGCCGGGGGAATGAGTCTTGGTGTGTGGAGTTTTTTGATGGGGAGTACACAGCCTGGCATGGAGGGGTGCCCCATCAGCTGCCTGTCACGAAACATTTCTGTCGTATCGGGGTTCTGTGTAGTTTTCCTGCAGGGTTGGTGATGTTTCTTGGAGCCGACACTATGACCCCGCTGTTCTCTTTCTGTGCAGGCACCTTCACAGACAGCCTCCACCTAGCCGTGTGCCCAGGCCATGACCACAATGGTACCAACTCCAATCCTATTGTTATCTGTAGCACCCCCTCTCCTACCAGTGCTCTGTGATGTGTTGCTCTGTTCATACAGTAGCTGTTCTTGGATAATGCTACTAACATGTTTCAAGCATAATACAATTATTCAGATGTCATATTAAGAAATGTGGAGTTTAGCACATTATTTTATGATAAGGAAACTAGATTTTCCCCCAGAATCCACAGAAGCCCCACAGCGCCGACCGGAATCCACAGTTCATGGTTTATATTTTGACCACAAATGTTCCCGAAAATGTACATGGTGGTATGAGGAGGAGTAGAGACTAGTGTCTATGTAGTCTGTGGAACTGTGTAGGAGGAGTGGTAGAGAGAATTGCCAGACACTCAGCACTCAAGTGGGGTAACACTGTTTTTAGGGCAATGCTGGACACAAATTAAGAATAATATATCGTAATAGGAGTCTTGTTTTTTATTATGTAATATTGTCTAAGAGCACATACAGATTATCCTGACATGAACCCACTAGAGGCAATTTAAAGTCTATATTTAAACAAATATTTAGCTCTCAACTCTGTAAATATGCTCTCCGAGCCTCTGTGTTGCAATGGATTTCAAAATGGTTTTGATGAGCTTTTTACCATGAAAGCAATATGATAATATAAGGTTTGAAATGGGCAATTAATTAATTATTGCTGCGTGAGATCATTTTGTTCTGCTGGAAAACTATAAGCTTAGTTTTCAGAATTATTATAAGAACACACAAGAACACAGTCCAGATCAATAAAGTGGAGCCAGCAGGGCAAAGACAGTAACGAACCTTGGTAATACAAAGGTCAGTGTGGCGAAAATTGAGGGAAGTGGGGGGGGGGGATCTGTCCGACATCGTCATCTAATCTCACTCTTCCAGGAGTCCCCTGATCCACTGCCATCATGAAGCTCCTCTTCTTGTGCCTGTTCTTAGTGGTGCTCATCATACCCGCTGATGTATGTATTCTGACCATTTGTATTGTTGGATATCAGCTCTGGTAGTTTAAAAAGGAGATTTCAGTCAGTATTGACTTTCATTTACAATGTCTTGATGTTTGATAATGTGTTTTGCTGTGAATAAAATGCTGCGGTATGGTTATTTTTTCTTAAAGTACTCTTTGATAACTCTTATTTATAGTCTTTTTTATGCTTATGGTTTTCTACTGAGATGGTCATTTGGACACTTTCTAATGATTCAAACAACCATTTGATTGCTCAGTTGGAAAAACCCCAAAAAGACAAACAGAAGGAGCATCGAGGGAATGGACATGGACAGGGTAATGGACATGGACGAGGACATGCTCATGGCAGAAAACACGGAAGACATAAGGTTATAATTGAAGGCAAGTACTTAATAAAAAAATAACAGTACACTAATAACTTGATAGACAGTTGATAGACAGCACAAATGGACTTCCTGAAGTGGAGATAAAAAGCCCTCACGCCGGCCAGAAGAAGGAATATTGTATTCTACACTAATCACACTATCCATATTTCAGATGAATTCTTCCTGATCGTAGAAGACCAAAGTGATGATGATGATGACGATGACAGTGCTGACTGGCTGTTGGAACTTCAGAAACCTATAGGTGGGACAATAGGCGTACAGACTGCTGCTGTTGTTGAACAATGCTAGTTCTTTACACTGTGATATCATATGCATTCCCATTCTATCATAACACACTGTAAACAGCATGCCCATGATTCCCCTTTTATCCCAGGACAATGCAACCCAAACCCCTGCCTCAACAATGGGGTGTGTGAGATGAAGGGCAAGAGACATTTCGAATGTGACTGTCCCAAACCCTTCAAGGGCCGGAGGTGTGAGAAAGGTTTGAAAGAAAAAAAATCCTCTATTGTCACAGCAATCTGTACGTCTATTATAGGGGTTGTGACTTTCTTGCAATGTGGTTTCCAGGACCCAAGATCTGTAAGAAAGGTATATGTGGGCGTGGTGACTGTGTGCTGACCTCTACCCCTCCGTTCTACGAGTGCAAGTGCAAGATGCCCTTCCAACCTCCACACTGCACAACCGGTAAAAACCTGTTGAACACCTTATAGTTTGGATCATCAGTGCCAGTAACCAAAATTAAATGTTAAATACCGTACCTTTTGTGTACTTCTAAAGTGTCCGTCTGTGTGCCTAATCCCTGTCAAAATGGTGGAACATGCGTACAAGATGGCATGGATTTTGACTGCACCTGCCCATCAGGGTTTAGAGGGCCATTTTGCCGTGTTGGTAAGTGTTGAATTCTTCTCTCACACACTTTGTTTCACATTTGTGTTTTGGTTGTGCACACCTGAGCTTGCATACTGACTTGGATAAATGTACTAGGTCCAAATGACTGTTATGTGGACAACGGAGAGTCATATCGTGGCAAAGTAAGTGAGACGAAAGGCGGTGAAGAATGCCTCTACTGGAACTCCCACCTGACTCTGGACATAGGATCCAATCCCTTTAGCTCCAATGTGAACAAAGATGGACTGGGACCCCACAACTTCTGCAGGTTAGCTTTAGTGTGGACATCCCATCTGAGGTAATGTGAAGGTGTTGGGGCTCACTCACACCTTTCCTCTGATCTAGAAACCCGGATGGAGACACAATGCCGTGGTGCTTCTTCAGAAGAGGCTATAAGGTGCTGTGGGACTACTGTGATGTGACTCTTTGCCCTAGGCCCACAGGTCAGCCTCTTCCAGTACCTGAAAGTTTGCAGAGAAGGCAGGAGTTACAACAACAATAGTTATGTTAATCTGTATTTATTTTCAGATGTGGTACCCACTCACCCTGTCCCACCTAAGCCCACAACCGTGCAGCCGACTTCAATGCTGACTGCGCGTCCAACTGTGCGTCCAACTGTACGACCAACTGTACGACCAACTGTACAACCAACTGTGAGACCAACTGTACGACCAACTGTGAGACCAACTGTGAGACCAACTGTGAGACCAACTGTGAGACCAACTGTGAGACCAACTGTGAGACCAACTGCCCAGCCAACTACAGAGTCGAGTGGGCCTTCAGAGACTACCCCCTCTCCGGCTGAGGGATTCTCTACCTGTGGAGAACCCCAACCTAGGAGACCCATCCAACGTATCTATGGCGGCGCTAAGGCTATTCCTGGGGCTCTTCCCTGGCAGGTTTCCCTGCAAATGAAGATCAAGGGCTCTACTCAAACCTACAGGCACATCTGTGGAGGGGTTCTTATTGAAAGCTGTTGGGTACTGACAGCTGGCCACTGCATGTATGAAAAATTTCCACTCAAGACATTTACAGCATACCAAGCATACTCTAGGTTAAAGGTACACTCCTCGATTGGGTTATATCACTCCCCAGAACCCCCAAAATTCCTCTCCAGTTCACTTTTTATGTTTTTAAACACAACACATATCTGTAGTGTGAGGGATGGAAAATATATGAGCCAATTAGCTCTGTAGAGGGAGTAGAGAGGAATGTGAGCCACTTAGCCCTCAAGTATAGGAGGGACAAATCAAAACAATTCCGGTTTTAACCACAAGGGTAATTCCAGACACAGTCTGAGGAGTGTCCCTTTAATAATGGACATTTTATTACATTCATATTACTGTATTCATGTTATTCAGGTAATGACTATGATGTGACAGGATAGTTTAATGGTCTCTGTACACTGTACACACATAAGATACATTGAATCTGAGTCTGCTAAATAACCTAATAGTATCAGTCTAATAGTAATCTTATTGTAGTGTTGTTTGTATTTGAACAGTACAAACAGTAAAAACAATGACATGCAAGTCGTTGTGGGAGGACTTTCCCTGAATCTGCAAGAGCCCACAGAACAAACCATACAAGTGGAGCAGGCCATTTTACACGAGGCCTACAGAGAGACTAATACAGCCGTTTACAACGACATAGGTATTAAATGTAGCTCTCACGCTCACATTTCAGATGCTCTTACTTTAATGTGAAGAAACTTTGATTTTATCCCAGGCATTCCACTGTAACATTAAATACCCTCTCTAAGCTTTGTTGAAGCTGAGAGGGAAAGAAGGCACTTGTGCCAATGAGACCCAGTTTGTGAAGACAGCCTGTCTGCCCAGTGCCAGCCTTCCTGACGGGACACAGTGTACTATTTCTGGATGGGGTGCCACAGAGTTATGTAAGACCTTTTCTCTATTCTTCCTCTGGACTACTTCCTGAAACCCTTATCAATTCTCCATATTGTTTAATTTATAGCAAACGTCATCTAGCTCAAAATGTCCTCTTCTTTTACGTCCTCTCTGGTTACAGCCGAGTATGGTTCTGAGCACCTGTTAGATGCCAAGGTGCTGCTGATCAACCAGGAGACATGTTCTAGGAGCACTGTTTATGGCAACATCCTGGATAACAGCATGTTTTGTGCTGGCCACCTACAGGGAGGGGTGGATTCCTGCCAGGTTAGTGGGCGGTGAGATTATGTGTGTGTGTGTGTGTGTGTGTGAGAGAGAGTTTGAGTGTTAGAGTAAGTTGTTTGGATTGCTACTCTTGTTATTGCATTAAAGGCCCCCTTAAAATAAAATAAAAATCCATGTGTGTTGTCTGAAAGGACCCAAAAGGGCTTGACTAAATTTGAAAATTTAGTCCAGATGAGTCCAATGAACACACTCTCTGAAAGAAAGAAACCAGTCAGATTTGGGCCCAGGAGTGACATCATTTCTGGATTACAACCAATCATCTCTGACCTATGCTGCCACTCCCAGTCAGATACAGTAGCCAATCAAGTTAGGGCATTGCAACACCAACTGAATCAGTATGTTTAGAAATATATGAGGCCTTTAAAGGTACACTCCTTTATTGGTATAGTGAAGCCAACTGTGCTGTATGATTGTAAGTTGAGTTTGTTGAGTGTGTTGAGTTTTAAACCAAAGCATTGTAATGCTGGTTTCAACAACAAGAGGAGTGTACCTAAATAGTTTTTTAAGTACTGCATTCTGTTTAATGTTTCAGGGTGACTCTGGAGGACCGCTAACATGTAAGCAGAATAATACGCATTTCATTTATGGTTTGGTGAGCTGGGGGGACAAGTGTGGGAGGGCACTGAAACCAGGCGTCTACACTCGGGTCACCCAATTTCTGGACTGGATCAACTCAAAGATCCAAAAAGCACCTGCAGCACCTGTTCACTAATAGCAATCTCCACGCTTTGTGTGGTTGAGTCGTATTTTATATTTGCCACAGGTGAGAAGTGCCTGTTACAGCCGATGTGTGCTTTGATTTGTAATTCCTCGAATAAAACGATTTTAATTGTGCATTTGAACAGAACCTGAAGATCGGATTGAATTCTTTTACATTTATGAAGTTTAACTGCAGAGCTCAAGTAAACACTGATCACCTGTCAAAGTAGGGCATAAAAGTCAGTGCAAACATCCCATAATGTTACAAAAATATATTGAATCTAAAGTATGAACACGGACACCGTATATAACACATATATTGTACTTTTCATTGAGCATTTTGTTCTTTTAAAAACAAACGTCTCTGGCGGCAAATCGAGTCTTATGTATTTATGAAAAGTATAATTTCATAAGACTTGTAGAAATACAACAGTAATATAATCGTAATTCATACATTATACTGTATATATATCATTGGTCTTAACAATAACAAAATGTATAAAGTGATGCAGCTGCAGGTAGGGGGTTGCTGGATTCAGACAATCCCACAGAACAAACCATGAAGGCCAAGAGTGCAATGGTAGGAGATAAGATATAGAAGATACATGTAGATGCATGTATATGTATAATATGTAGAAGCAGATGGGGGAAATGGAACAGATACCAATGACATTACCAATGAGTTACATTATAAGAGACCATGGTATAAATCTTAAAACCCCTGCACACCCACACAGGATGGGTGTTTTTTTCTCAGAACTGTCTGGGCATGTACAGACACCATTCACACCCCAGGCTTTAATGACTGCCTATTTCAAGAGTTTTGTTGCAGCTGTTGTCATCTTAGTGCATAAATATCATCCCTTTATTCTCAGTTCAGATTACAGTTTTTTTGATGGTGTCATAGTTAACAAATTCTCATAATGTATAGGACTATATTTATGTAATTTACTGAGTGCAAGCACAGGTACGAAACAAACTAGTTTAAAACAAATTAAATGTGTCGTAGGCTAACAAGGTTACTAGAGATTGTGTTCTTCTTCCACAAAAATACAAAACAGGATTATTAGATGTGTTTGCAGTCCAGTCTCAGTTTCTAAGGCAAAACAGGGTGAGAGGTTGCCCGTTCAGACCATTCACATAATTGCAAGGGTTAAACACTGGGTAGAGAGGCTCAGCACACTGCACAGAGAAACAGTGTAGTAGGTTCAGTGTGTCTGCATCATAAAATGACAGCTCTCCCTTCTGGAGATCTGACAAAATACCCAGCTTTCTGATTCTCTTTCCCCGAAATGTTATCTGTTTCTCCTGGTTATCATGGCATGCCAGGTACTGTCCATCCCCATGGTAGATGCACCAGGAGGTCTTTTTCATATCCACGTTTGAGTGGGTCTGCGCTGGGCCGTCCTTTGCAGGTATTGGCCCAGTGGCGACACCGATCAGCCAGTAGGGTTTTTCCTGGACAATGACCTCCCAGTAGTGCTGGCCGGTTGGTAAACATTCCTCAGCTAAAACACTGTATTGGGAGTCATAAGACGAAGAGCCTAAAGTCTGATTGAGGGGCTGTCGCCTCCAACACACCTGTCTCTTGTCCTCAGATACCTCCAGTATGGGGTGGGCTGTCTTGGAGTCCAAAGTAGGAGAGCTGAGATCTGCAAATAAACACCCACGTTCAGTGCGCAACAACAAATATTTAACTTTAGATTGTTAAATATTTGTATCTACGTATACAGTACTAACATGACCACATCCGTGGAAAATGCTGGACCAGAGCCACAGAGAGGTCGTCCACCAGTCTCTCCACGGTTCTCATTCTCTCAGGGTCACACAGATCTTTGTCTACTTCCTGGACAGGTGCTAAATCCAAGGGTTTGCTAAGGTCAAAAATTAAATGTCATTTGAAAATAAAAAGTCATACTGTATTCGGGGGATTCAGTCGTCATAATAAATAATAAATAATAATAAACAGTGGCTTAAAAAAGAATCACTCACCAAAGTTCCTGTGCGGTGGCTTGCTGTTAAACACATATGTTATGTGCTGCATTAAACTCTCAGCAAACACAACAGTAGCACATACAGTATCTCCCATGACACACAGCCACTGAGCATGGCGAGTCTACCTGTAGGAATCGCAGGTCATTGGTTTCCTTGAGGAGAGTTTTGCAGGACTCTCTCAGGCTGTCTGCCTCCTTGATGTGGGCTTCCATCAGGCATCTCTGTGCCTCCAGCCACTCTGTCATGGATGTCTCCTCTGTGTCTATTACCTGCAACATCAGACGCTCGTCGCCGTCCAGCACTGCTCGGATCCTGCTGTACTTGTCTGAGACCCTCTCTCTGGAGTCTGCAGCAGACGTCTGGAGAGTGAGAAATAAATGATAATAATACGGTTTTCATGTTATTTGGTAAATGTCGTAAATGTAAACATAGCTTTAGTTGTACCACTGTCTGGGTATACATTGACTCCAAGTCCTTGATGACATACTGAATCTCACTCTTCCTCCTCAGCAGCTGTTTCATACTGGTCTCTAGAATGTTCTAAGGATAGAGATACAGATCAATAGCAAAATAAAAAATAGCCCAATAGAATACACCTTCAAATCAAATATGATAAAATCCTGAACTACGTTTACATACTTCTATTCCAATATTATTTGAAATCTGTCAGCATACTAAAGGTAAATATTCCACTATTATCTGTCATTTGAATGTTGAACTATTCCAAATAGTGTAATATCTGCGTGCATGTACTATGTACGTAGGGCAGTGCTGCCCCTGACAATGATTCTCAGTCACCTTAAAATTTGAACAGGCTTCATGGAGCTGGACGGCCAGGTGGTTCTTGTGCAGCCCAGCTAGGGCACACAAACAACACACAGGGACCATGTCCTCCATACAAAAGAGCTTCAGCTCCTCTCGGTGTTCCCTGCACTTCAGAGACATGGGATCCACCGTCACCTCCACAACCGTGTGATCCCTCAGTGCTGCCCTCTGCTGGTGGAGCGAGGCATGGGCCTGGCAAAGCGAGGCGTCACAGGTGAGACAAGTCCGTACAGCCACGGATGGCGCCTCTATGCAGTGGTCACAGTGGATAGTGGTGGAGGATGTTGACGTCCCGCCTGAAGCTGTTGCTGTCGGCTGTTGTTCTGGTGCTAGCGGCTGATGGTCGCTGAAGGCCTCTACCTTGGTCTGAAGGTTGGTATTTACCTCCAGAGTGAGGCTGGAGGGAAGTAAAATCTGACACTCTGGGCAAAAGAAGGGACCATCCTCGGAGACATCCGCGTTCCACACGAGCCGGATACAGGTGAGGCAGAAGCTGTGTCCACACGGCAGCGTAACTGGGCCTCTGAAGAGGTCCTGGCAGACGGGACATTTCAGGCTATTCTCAGCGGTCCCCATAGCTCTCTCTGTGGAGGCTATGGTGCCTCAGCCTCTTAAGCGTGTTGCCTGCCTGCTCATAAATGTTTCATAGGCCTCTTTTGGCAGGCAAGCACTAAGCATGTGCACTAGTGTCACATTACTAAAGTTGATTTGATATCTTACTAGGATTTCAGGAAGTCTTTTGTAATAGGTTTATGGGGTCAATTCTAATGCCATCTCATATCTCAAAATAATAGTTGATAAATTATGTTTTGAACAAATTAACCAAACTAAAAACTAGTTATTTGGTTGTCTCTTTCCCGCACATCTGCCTAATTTAATCTTTATGAATGTTTATTGCATCACATATACAGTTCCCAAATTAGTATTATTATTTTTAAATGCTATGTATTGACAACGTTAAACACAGACTAAGCCATTTACCTGCAGAAACGATATACTAAAAGGTACAGACAGCTGGTTGCTGTAGTTTTCAGTTGCTGGTATGTCAATCAAAGTAGCATGAGCCCAAAAGTGTTGAAACCATCAACACCATGCAGCTCACTATACCCAAGGGGAGATGACGGTACATGTTCCTGGTTCTTAGGGCTAATGGGCCAGTGACTGAGTGCTGCTGTACTGCTGTGAGGCTGCACGGCCTTGGGACCTTGGGCCTGATGTCACTCCCTGAGCTGGTGCGGTCGTGCTGGACCCTGGTTTTCTATATTGAATACACTCAGACACCACCAGATCTTTTATGCTTCCACAGTGAAGGTTAATACTGCAAACAAATGAGTTCGTTTGTGTTTACTTTTTGCAGAAATATGTACCCAAGGCCTTGTTTGTGTCCAACAGTACTGTGGATTTTTTATTTAAATGGTTCTAATGTATATCAATTTATTTATGCATAAACCATCCTGTATCCTGTATCAGGATTAGTAGATTCTTATTCATTTCTACATGCACCATAAAACCATATTCTATAAACATAATACAGAAAACCTGTATAACAAGTACAAGGCATGTAAAGATGTATAAAAGTCCTAAAAAACGTATACAGGGTTATACATTTTGAGTTACTTTCTCACTACGTTTCTGAATTTGTTTACACTCTGTCTTGGTTTAGGTAAAAACAAGTTGCTTACCACTACCAAAATGAAAAGCTTGTCAGGCTTTGTACAACAGGGGAGTGACTAGTTGTATTGAATCCAAACATTGGGTCAAAAATGGTAATATCTCATCACTTGACTCATTTTGGAATTGTTCCTTGTGCAATAGCAAAGACTGCCAGAGAGTCATGATGCCTATCACATAAACATTATGAATGACTAGAAAGATCAACAGTATTTAGTTTTATTCTAGATATATAATATTGTTTCTGATAAAGACTGAAATATTCATGCAAGACGTTGATAAACCAAAACCGCACAGACATTCTTCGGAGTAAATACTAATTGTTATAATGTGTACATCAAATAATGTGCTACTGTCTGATGCAAACTAACTTACAAAACAGAAACAACCGAAGTTAAACAGCAGGAATTGTATCTTTGGTATGGAGAAGGAATCCAGGACATAAGGTATGCAAACCATTTAAGAAATCAGACATGCAGAGGAACTTAAATGTTAATACTATTTAAAAGAAACAGGTCTGGTAAATTCACACTATAATAACCAATCAAAACAAATGAAGGCGCATTTTAAAAGCACAGTGTGTTGCTTCTTTTTAGTTCATCAATAATAGGCAGCTCCCTGTAAGGCACGCCTTCCCTTTGACAGAAAGACATTACCCAACACATTATAAAATACTGACCGTTCTACAGTATTTGATATTTCTTTTAAACGAGCAGCATCAAACAATTGCTTATTTTTGCGATCACAATATTAACACAAATACTGATTTTCTGAAGAAAACTTTTATCAAGCATCAAATGAGCTTCTAACATTTAAAATTAAACATCACAGTTGTGGTCTAGCCTTATTCCTACAATCCTGTCTTAAAAATATTGGTTTCATTTGCCAACGAGACTGTTATGTTTCCTTGTACAAATTAAATAGACGGTGCCATTCATTGTTGTCACTCTTACTTGTCCTTCATTTATCAGCATAATTTTGTAAAGACAAATACAATGATTGAAATAAAGGCTGTTGATTAAAATACAAAACTAACAAAAATGTATACGTAGTACTAAAGAACTTTAACACAAATGTCATGATTTCTAGGTAATGGGACACGGAAGGAAGCCTACTTAATGATTAACATTAGAACTGAATAAAGTGACTGAAATGTACAGTATATAAAAATTTAAATAATTTAATTCCAGCAGCAGTGAATGAAGTTGAGGGGCTATAAAACAAAGGTTCTACTCCATTTTTAGAGACTAAAAAAAGGTAAATGAAGAACTACTTTCTTGCAAAATATTTTAAAAGAACCCATGAAGCAGGAAACCCAAGCTTAATTTATGTGGGTAAAAAGCAACTTGAGTAGCCTGAGTGTTTACTGAATATCATGTTGGTGGCAAACAGCTACAACCATTGCTCCAATCTCAATACTGTATGCATTGTAATAATGGACACTCAAAGGAAAAACTAACCACGAGTGTGCTTTCTTAAATTTGATGCAAATGATCATAAAGCCGAATAAAATTTAAATTATATAAAAGGAACAAATATATTGCTTAATACATGAGCCATTATTCTATTTCAGGGAGACTTTCAATACTTTAAATAGCCTAGAACACACTGTGCAATCTACTTTCTATGACAAACATAAGCAATCTGTACACAGTATATACAAACATCAGGGTAACAAGTTATGGGGGCCAGAGGTCTACAGTATATGTCAGGGTGGGAAGTGCAATACTTGCATGACACACAAACACAATAACATGCTTTTACAAACATGCTCCTCCTCTGCCAATGCCAATATACAGCATCTTAATCGAGCTGATGTTCATATGATATATTTTAAGCAACAATATGTTGTTTTGCTCAAGGAAAAATTAGCAGGTGAATGCTTGCCAAAACAAGGTTCTTATCCTCCTAATTGAGAGATTGATGCTCATTTCCCCCCTCTCTGTTCTAAACTTAATTCCTCCAAGTGAGAGGAATTTCTTATTTCTGAACCGAATCAATTGACCCATTTGGGTTTTTACATTATCGATCGAGTAAAGTGTCTACAATTATCTTTCTTACGTAATGTAAGACCAAATATAGCAGAAAGAAGGTTGGCCAATTCAATTAAATCAGAAGTAAGAAAAACTCAAAATGCCAAGAAATCTTTCTCCCCCAACTGGGACTGAAACAACCATAGACATAATGGCATCACTGGACCAACCAAACAAAGCCTCAAATTACACACGCACACAGTTTGCATCTTTTTAAAAAGGGAGTATGGGTGGAGTAAGGCACTAACTACAGTCTTAGTCTTACAGCCTCCACCCATCAACATCTACAGCTATGTACCTTGAACCTCCTCAGTCCTGATTAAACCTGACCGGTCGTTTCAGTGCAGTCATTCCACCGATTGCTTCACATGACCTTACATTATCCCATAATCTTGCCTCAGGCTCATCCACGAGGGGCTTAGGGTATCTGTAGAGGCTGCCAAGGCGTTTTCTGCCAGGCTCTTACTGGCAGGGGGGCAAACAAAGGCTGGCATGTGCAACTTTTTAGGAATAGAATAGAAGCAACACGCAGAGCTTGGAATAATGGGCATATAAAAAACAGGGGTTGGGGTATTTACAGCCGGGTGAATGGCCCCACGTGAAGAGGGCCCCTCAGTTTGGGAGAGGAGCAGGAGTTGGTGGTCATTGTAGAAAAAGAGGGTGAGGAGGAATAAGGAGAAGAGGATGCAGGTGGGTCACTGCCACTACTCAGGGGAAAGACACTGGAGATGGCGACGTCCACGATGCCTTGGCAAAGCTCTGAGTAAAGTTTCCTGGAGGTGAAAGGGATAAAGATGAAGATTCATTTGCTTTCATACTCAGCCTTAACAATACCAATTGGAAGCATTAGTTATTCCACACGCTACCACTGAATAGCTATCAAACATGAAATATCAGTTTGAATGTGACCTTTACACCAGAGACTGAAGTTCATTGGGAAAACAATGTTCCAAATATAAAACATTAAAAAGGAGCATTTTCAAAAGGCTTTGTGAGGCAGGCTCTGTATGAGAGAAGCCTACAAACAAGCAAATACTGGTCTGAAGAGCGCATCAAGATGCTATCAGGACAAAAATCCAATTTCAGATCAATCGGAAAACAATTACTTTGAAAGTTGTTTGTCCAACATTGTAATCAGAAGCCGTGGATATTCTCTTGAAGTACTTCCTGAAATTGTTATTACCAAACTTACTGTGCGCATGCTGGCGCTCCATTGATCTCGATCAGCCACACTTTGAAGTTCTCATCCACCATGAAGTCAAAGCCAAAAAGCTGGAAGCTCTGATAGGACAGGTGCTTAGTGCTGATGGACGGTTCGACGCATGTCAGACAGCTCCTGAGAGAGTAAACAGAAAAGCCGTTGTAGACAAGCTACCAATCCAATACCTATACAACTAGAATGAACTTGTGAGGCAATTGAATGCATATTACAATTGGATCAGCAGACTCTATTTATCAAACATTAAAACTTAATTACTTATATTGATTAGTATCAGAGAGCAGGTAGGGTTTAGACATCTTGCTCAAGGATGCTTACAGGAAGGTTGGGCACGTTGGAGATCGACCACCCTAACCTCTGACCTATTCTGCCCCACGTTTTCTCGACTGTAGACTAGTGAAATGTTTTTCAAAGCATACAGACTAGAGCATACTTTATGATCTGCTTGATCTGAGGTAAGATGGTGGTTTCCAATGCCATGCTGTGGGTGGTCAACAGGTACTGCCTGAACTCCTCAAAGAACATCTCGTTTCCCTCTTCGTATCGCCCGTAGTTGTGGGAGTGCTCCTTCTGGATGCAGTGGTTGGTCAGGTGGCTGGTCGTGTCCTGGAGGTCAGAGGTATTGTAGGGCTCCGAGGATGTCCGCAGCACGCCCTCTCGGTACAAGTAGATGTTGTACTGATGGTCCACTAGCACCCAGCTCCTACCAAGAGCACATGTACAGTACACTGTTGGACAGTAGTTCTCCAGCTTCTTGACCCATGACCCACAATACTAAGAGGTTTATATTGAGTAAATGTATGTAGGCCTACATTTTATTAAGGATAAAAATACTTCACTAATAATAATCATAATAATAAGATGATTTCAAAATCTTGAAATCACCTCGTGACCCCAAAAAACATCTCGTAACCCCTCCGGGGGTCCAGACCCCCAATTTTGAGAACCATCACTGTAAGGAACAAAGGCACAGAACACTACATTTTACCACAACTACACTGGTTCGTGTTGTACATGTGTTGTGCAGGTGTAGGTTAAGCTTGCCTGATGTCAAACTTGCGATGGCCAGGCTCCAGAAGAAGAGGTTTCTCCAGATACTTCTGAATAACGTGAACTTGTCCCTGATTATCAATGTACTCCAGCAACTGATTTGCCTCATGGGATATCAAAATTCCAGCTCCTGTGGCGATTGAATATTCACACATTAAACACTATGGCACTTTTTCATGCACTTAGCATAAACTCCAGACATAATAAGAGATCCAGAGGGTCGCTGCCCAAAAGTAGGCCTTCAAGACTTTTAGCCCAGCTATGTCAACATGAGTTAGATATACTATATGTGTTAAAAATCTATTTAATAACACCTGATATACGTTACCTAATAAGCCTAGAATCAATCAAGTGCGAAGAATCTACGATTGAACATAGCTTACCTTTAGCTCCAGCAGATGACTTGGCTATCCACACTGTTCCCTCTCCATTCTCTTTTTTAGCATGATAGGAGGCCAAGAAAACCTCCCGTTCATCAGTCTTGGGGTTGCTCTTTAGATGGCTTATGCCATTCTTGGCTGGGGCAACTGGGGTGTTCAGGTTGGTGGGATAGATGATGTAGGACTCTGGGAACCAGTTACTATTGTCAGAGAGCTCCGGGCTGGTCTTTATTAGCCTGCATGACGTAAATGTAGGACAGTGGTCAGCTAATGTTACATATGATTAATTATTTACATACAGAGCAAGTACACAACAAATGCACTAACAAGACAAATAAGGTAGATATTCAATTTTATACAACGTACTTGACTAAGGATGCTTTTCTGCAAAGCTTGTCTGCTCCTCGGTAGTAATTAACCAGTTGCACCAGTCCTGGTTCATGACCTATGGCAAACAGGAGCACACATAAGATACAGTGTGTTGTAATATACTGCATCGCCTCCATGTGCACAGCCTAGGCCTGGTCTGCACGTGTTGATAAGGGATTTTACAGCTTCCTACAGGATGCAAGACCAAGGACTGTCCCAGGATCTGCCCCCTTGTGGTATGCAAATCTTTCCATATCACATAAAGCTTCATATGCAGACAAATTGTACAAATTGTACAAATGTAGAGAGACTGGTTCGGTGTTTCACGTTAGCATTGTAACAATAAAGGTAACTTCCATTTACCTAGGCGTCCAAAAGGCAATCTGTTTCGTTCACCCAGGATTAAGTTGAATCTGGGATTGTCTCTCTTCAGCCTCTTCCATTGTCCAGTTGAAAGCAGGATTTTGGAAACTTCTGCATAAACTGTGCTGTTGTCGTCACGAGTTACAAACGTATACATAGGAGCATTCATGATACCACTATTCTGTCTGAGAGTGAACGTGATTAGAATACAATATACTTTTATCTCTTAAGTTAGTTGTAAGGCCGGCTGGTTGGCACTGCAGCAGGCAGACTGGCAAACGTTATCTTCGCAGACGCCTCTGTCTGTGGCATGATGATGAGTCAGTCATATCCAATGCAGCTTTACCAGAAATGGGTCGCTTTAAAACAACAATTCGGAGGTCTGGACACTGCTAAACATTAAGTCTATAACATATACATTTAAACATCTTCATACCAGCAACAAGTGGCTTGGCAGATATAGTTTCTATCATATGGAGTTCCAAAGATTAGGGTGTGACTGTTCTTGTCGGGGTGCTGTCCTGGATCTGGCCGCCTCTGGACATTAGATCCTCTCTCCACGACTGACCACTTCCTACTGTACCTCCACCGCGTGCTTCGCTCCCGAAAAAACAATGAATTCACAACGATTGATAAGAAACACTGACTGGATAGACGTGATAACAATGGTGGTAATAACGCTGCATATTTCTCCACAGGCTGATATGTCTTTATTCTCTTATGCTCAGCATCGGCTGTCATCAACCGCATAAACAGTGTGCTCGGCCTGTGGGTAGTGTAGTTTACGTGTAAGTTATATTTAGAATTGGTTGATTAACACTATTTTTAATCGGCCCAAAACTAATTAAATTATTTTATATTTTACTTATAGGCACATGCTGGCATTGAAATACATCAGTCGTTTTATTTGGTATTTAAAATAAATTCTAGCAACATTAAAATACTGCATATCCCAGAAACCATTTGATCAACAGCATTATGGTTTATGAATCACCGCAGCCACTAGATGGCACTACAGACCATCTATCTTCTGTCTTCTACTCCCCATGCCTGCATGGATCAGACTCAAGAAAGTACATTATTAGATGGTAAGACAAGTAGACATTTGTTAGTAATATCATTAAATTGAAGTTGCTAACTTGCTTCTCTAATTTTAATCACGTAAGAAAACATATTAACCTAACCTAAACCCAACACAAAAACCGCCCTCCGAGACAACTTGGTTTCTAAATGAAGCAGGCCTAAATCGTGACTCGTTTTCTTTTCTCATTTTGTATCCGTAATTTGTATTCATACTATATTTGAAAAACGTGCGACCATCATAGAGAGTTGTGAATCGTGGACACAATCAAGTATGTTACATTGCTTGTACAAAGGACTCTTTCAAGGACTTCCACAGCGGAATCGGAACTGGGTTCTTTACGTTTACGCAGTTCACCGAATAGCTGGCGGGAACATTGGAAGAATACTCTTTTGCATGATTTTATATAAACTATCACAATAGTCAACAGTAAGTTAAGTTTATAACAGTTCGCCTAGTTTTTGGCGCCGCATTTTTATTCCAAGTTGAATCTATTGCTTAAATCGATATAATTTTCGGAGGATATTGACTTAAATCTGCAACATTGTTTAAAGCCTGCCATATTACCCTGGCTAATAGCAAGGACGATATTATTATTTCTCCTTTCATAGATTTGGTAAAGTCTTAATTAATGTAACATGTTGTGTATAAAGTATATATTTGTTTTACTTATTCCCAGGCTCTTTCTTAGGTCATTCATTTTTAATACCGCCCCTCTGTTCTCCTTCTACAGGCTCAAGCAGGCCAGGCATGAGTGACGCACACCTGGCCGAGTGGCAGAGGAGGTCCTTTGACATTTCATCTGGCACCTGTACACCTGAACAGACGGCAGATGCCTATCGGGCACACTTGGTTTCCATTCAGTATGCATGGGCTAACTCCCAGCTCTCTCAGGCCTGCGCAGCCAGCCTGCTCAGGACCTACTCAGAGCGCTACGCTGCAGTCCTGGACTCGGACGACCCGCGTACAGGGCTCAACAACTATGCAGAGAGCGCACTGCACCTGGCCCGCAGTCAGAGGAACTACAGCGACAAATGGGAGTCGTCCCTGACCACGGAGAGTGTGCTGGAGCTGCCGTGCGTGAAGAAGATGATTCAGAAAGGGACAGGTGGAGGAAGACAGTCCCTTGTGGCACCAGCAGATGTTAACGTATGTGTTGGACAAGATAGCAGAGGCAGTTCTCAGTTTGTTCCTTTTACTGGAGGTAAGGCAGAGCCTTCATTATTCAAATCCACAGGACCCCCTCTGTACAAACCAGAGGGTAACAGATCCTCCGGTGATCTACTGGGTGATGCTGCAGAGAGACAAAGAACCTCAGAGGGGATTTTCAGTAATCAACCCAATTCATTCAATCACGCTCCAGCACGAGCACAGACCTCTTCAGTTCCTCCTCAGGGAAATCCAGGCTCTGCTGGTGCCACACACAACAACCTGTCTGCCTTTTTCCCCACCTCTAACCCTTCTAAAAGGAAGAATTTCTACAATACAAATGAAGATGGCGCAAGGGACAGGGGAAAGGTAGTACTGGGTGGTCATACGGGGACAGAGCCACAGGTTGGAAACTTTTTTAAAACTGCCAGGGAGCAGTTCATTGTTGACCAACACAAAAACCATTCCCATCAGCCCCAGAGAGGTCAGGCGCCTGGTTTGGCGGGTTCCATGAAAAAGTCCCTTGGTGCCAGCAGGCCTCGGGGGACCTGTTCTAAGTTTGTGTCGCCTCTTCCAAGACAGGAGCAGGAACAGGGTGGAGCCATCCAGAACTCCGCTCAAGACTCTCAGTTCATGGATGAGCGTCTAAAAAACGTAGAGCCCAAGATAATAGAGCTCATCATGAGTGAGATCATGGACCACGGTCCTCCTGTGGCTTGGGATGACATAGCCGGCCTGGAGTTTGCCAAGGCCACCATAAAGGAGATTGTGGTCTGGCCTATGCTACGACCTGACATTTTTACTGGTCTCCGTGGCCCACCCAAGGGCATTCTCTTGTTCGGGCCCCCGGGGACCGGCAAAACTCTGATAGGAAAGTGTATTGCATGTCAGTCAGGCGCCACCTTTTTCAGCATCAGCGCCTCATCACTTACCTCCAAGTGGGTGGGTGAGGGAGAGAAAATGGTGCGTGCCCTCTTTACCATCGCCCGCTGCCACCAGCCAGCAGTCATTTTCATAGATGAGATCGACTCCCTGTTGTCTCAGCGGACGGACGGGGAGCACGACTCCTCACGGCGCATTAAGACAGAGTTCTTGGTGCAGTTGGATGGAGCGTCCACTGCGGCCGAGGACCGCATCCTGGTGGTGGGCGCCACCAACCGGCCTCAAGAGATAGACGAGGCGGCCCGCCGGCGCCTGGCGAAGAGGTTGTACATCCCCCTGCCAGAAGCACCCGCCCGACGGCAGATCATCGTGAACCTCATGGCCCGCGAGAGGAACCAGCTCGGAGAGGGGGAGCTGGAGAGCGTGGTCGCGAGGACAGAGGGCTTCTCGGGAGCCGATATGACGCAGCTGTGTCGAGAGGCCGCGCTGGGGCCAATCCGCAGCATCAACCTCAGTGACATTGCGACCATTACCCCCGATCAGGTGCGCCCCATCCTCCACTGTGATTTTCAGGATGCCCTGAAGACTGTACGGCCCAGCGTCTCCGCTAAAGACCTGGAGTTGTATGAGGAATGGAACCAGACCTTTGGATGTGGACGCTAAATGGAACACCTGCATACTTTATGTCATCACTACTTGATATATAACGGATGTTAAATTGAATGAAGTTCATTTAATTGTCATTTAATTTATTTGTTTTCATCCTCGTACATATTATTTGGGAGTTATGAATGGTTTGATCATTTAAAGCAAACCTTTCTCTGTTTTAAATTCAAAGCATTACATTTTGTTATGGCACAGAACTGGACTGCGGCAGTTTTGTAACATTCCTAGCTTAAGACAAGTGCTGTTTGTATTATGTTAAAACATTGTTCACAAGGTAATTCACTTTTTTTTTTAGGTAATATATTTTTTTTAAATGTGGAATTGTGTTGAAATATATCTGTCACACAGAGGTAGTTATATGTTGTTTTCAGAATATGTTGTATATGTCAGTTTTGGATGTTCTATGCTCCTAATAAAATGTATATGGCCTTAAATGCTATGCGAACTTATCCATGTGTCAGACTACATACCTATAGATATTTCCCCATATCCCAGTTGTCTAGAGAGGGCAGTGCACTCACATTGCATGATTTAATTATGAGGTTTCTATTCAGTGACCATCAGATATAGTTATAATGCGTGCACATCATTCTAATGCTCCTGAAATGTCAGCCTGGAGCTGATAGATGTGCCAACCATGGCTGCGGAAGTTGGGCAACACAACAGTACCCTGAGCCTCATGATAAAGAACTACTCTGCCTCCCTTCCTGTTTGTGATTAAGACAGCAGTGGACACAACAGGAAAATCTGTTGCTGACATTTGTTAATGCAATACGCTTTTGTTAATGTTTTGTTAAATCGTTCAAAATCAGTACAGTACATTTGCACATACAAAGAAACTGACCTGGGGAAGATTCGTAGATTGTAGTCCACAGTGACAAACAAGCAGCAACAAAACTTTACACCAAAAGTATACTGCCTTTGGACCCAACTTACAGCTGTTTTCAGTTCTATAGGCACATTTGTTAAATGTCTGTAAAAATTTGTGAAATACCATTTAGTAAATACCCTAACTTTCCCTGATAGAAATTAACATTTCTAAATTCTGGAATTTTCCAGAAATTCCATGATCAGTGGGAACCCTGATACTTTTTTGGGGGGTGAAATGACACTGTGGCATTCCTAGTGCGATTGCAATACCATTTCATTTATTTCTACAAAAACACATCTTCTACTGTCAGGGTATACCCACACTTTCACATTATGTGGTAGCATTCTGAGCTGGTTAAGGCAATGATAACAGGACCATTTGTTTTGGTGGGACTATTAATTGAAATTGGAGTTATTTCATTTTGAAACGTGCATTAAACTTTTTGAGCAGGTCAGTGTTGTGTTGTGTTGAATGTATAAAGTGATTCGGGGATTGTACTATGAGTTCTGAGAATGTCAAAAATGTTTCAGAAAATACAACCTTGCCCATTTCTACATGGCTCAAAACTTTGTGCCCTTTGTGCCAAATACAAATAAATTTGTGCTCAATAGGGATTTTCACTGAATGCCTCTCTGGTCAGACATAGTGGAGTTGAAGAAAGAGACGATTATAGATTATGTGCACATGAAATGAAATTGTCATGTAATTTTCATGAAACAATCTTTGAAAAACTGGAAGACCATGAAAAAAGACGTTCATTTATTTTTCATCTTTTTGTCAAGTCGCTGATAAATATTTCAGAGTTGTATGGTTGGCCACAGTATTGAAACTTTGTTGAATTAGCCAGAAATGGAAGTCACACATCCCAGAGGGGTGGTCAGAGCTCCTCGCAAGACCCGTACGCCTCGCAGCTGGACTGGGACAGTTGAACAGGATTCCTTTGGTACTGCCAGGATGGCAACTACACCATATGTTGCACGTTTGTAGCTTAATTTTGTGACTGTGCAAGAATGATTCAGTTGCAAGCACGTTTTGATGAAAGAAAAAACAATAAAACTTCAACAAATGTAGTAGGCTTTCAGAAGGCTTGCTTTAGAATACATTTACATACTTCCAAATCTTTATATAAGTAAATATTTGTGCCTTACTATCATAAGGCCCAATACAAATATAATAATATCTCTATCCACATACAGTATTGCCACACTTTTGGTAGATAACCTCACTAACAACAAGACCATCATGCTTGCTAATCATAAACTTATAGTTGCTAAAACTAGCATAATGCTATATGCTAGCTAATGACTAATACTCATACTAATAATCACAAGTATAAGCCTCTAGTCGCCCTGGAGGCTAAAGTGTCTAATTTTTAAAAGGGAGAAGTTCACGTGTGCTTCGGTGCTACTGCCAAGTAATTATCCCAAAATCTGTGGCCGCTGCCTGCATAAAATAATATAAATTTTGAAACAAAAGGGGGCAGGATAGTCTAGTGGTCTGGGTGTTGGACTCCCAGCCAGAAGGTCGTGGGTTCGTACTCCAGAGTTGGCCTACCTGTAAGCATCCTTGAGCAAGATGCCTAACCCCTACCTGCACCATGTAATTGTAAGTCGCTTAGGATAAATGCTTAAAGCTAAAAGCTAAATGCCAAAAGGCAAGATGAGAAAGGAATAATGGAATTGAAAGTATTGTCCCAAAATATATTTTTTATGGTCTGACCTTGTTTTTTCACAGACAAATGTTGAGATTCATCCTGTCATAAAAGTTGATTAATTGGTTGAGGAACACCCATGTTAGCAAGTAATTATTTTATGATACAGGAAATTCATATAGTGAACAATGCAGCAGTATTTTTGGTTAAGTCATCTAAAGGAATCTAAGTAAATCAGACCCTGTTGCAACACAAAGGGATTTGGCCAAATCTGATTCTTAAAGTGGAGTATATCAGGCAGACGACTGAACGGGTAAGTGAGATTTGGGATTCTGGCAGGGCCGGAGTTGGTTGGCTAGATTATTCCTCTCATGCAAATAGCCCCCCCTCCCCTGTTAGGTCCCAGTGAAGCATGGGGGCTCAGTGCTGGCCACAGCTGCTTCCCGTTTCTGCCGACTCTCAAAGCCGCCATCTGGACACCACTGTCCCTGCACACCGCTGATGAGCTCCTCTGCTGGCCCCTGTGTCTCTCCAGACTGGCCTGGCCCTCTGAGCCCTGGCCTCAGACTCATGCCTCACTGCCTGAACCCCTCTGTCCCAGCTCTCGACCCTGTTTGTTCCTTTATTCCTTCATTCAGTCGTTCTCATGGTCTGGTGCAGATCTCAACATGCTTGTAGAGCTCTGTCCTCTCTCTCTGCGCTAACATACATGCCCTTGATGTTTGTGTGTTTACATTTGTCAGTCTGTTCAGACCAGTGCAACATTGAACTTATACTTAATATTCTGTATAAATTAAATCATATACAATCGTATTTGGTTTGCTATACCAAATGTCATTAAAGTGAATTGAAGACAATGCATTAAATATAGTTTAGATAGCGTACCATACCATTCCTTCACCACAATATTTAGTTTACTTCAATATACTGTAGGCTTCTCTATAATTAATTCCAGCCATCATTCACTACAGTATTTGTATCATTATTCCTTGACAAGTAGAAATGAGATTCACCATGAATGATATACAAACACAATTATTTCAGAAAGTTTGAGTGGGAAATGACATTTCCCTATCTCGTTCGCTCATGAACATAGAATCACCTGAGAACCATCAATTCCAAGAATAATATTCTCGAGGTTGGTGCCGATATGATGCACCTACTGTCAAAATCTGTTGATAAATAGCACATAATGAGCAATAGTGTACTGCTGCTTGACAATAATGTATTGATACAATCAAGTCAAATTCATCACAAAATCTCAAAATACATACATTTGTTCTGAAATATCTAGGTATGTAAATACATAATGATGTGCCTGGACTGCTTATCATTTTAAACCAAGTTATGTTCATCAGCATTCAAACAGTTATTTGTTCTTTTTAATAAAACAAACACAAAACTGCATCTCTGGTCTGTTTGTAAAATATCTTTTATTGATATTTTGCAAGCCTGGAATTCCCTCAAGTGGCTCAAAGTCTGTTACCAATACACAATCTAAATCAAGTCTAAAACAAGGAACAGGACACCATTTGCTTACATTAGACAAAAAATGCTTCCAGCAGCAGCTCAAACACATTTGATACAGCTCCAAAAGAATACTGTAATAAATACATAGACAGTTTTGCAATTTTTTACATAAATAATAGAAAAGATGTTTCAAAAATTCCAAAAAACCTTGAACGAAATGGATGACAAGCTTTAAGTGACATTTCAATTGTTCATAATATAATCACCCTCATGTAGGGATTTTTCAAGACTAGAAAGAATGCTTCATCAATAGAATTTATACACTTATACACAGCTGCCATCGTATAACTTATAGTGAACGTGTCCCAAATGGGACACAACGTATACCGAATGGGACAATTATGTTATTTTGTTTTACACAATTCTTTTCTTTAAAAAAAATCTTATCTTAATGTATCGGGACTGAAAATGTATGCTTCGTTATTCTGTAACGTCTGTTCTCTCATATTCCACAACCATGCATATATTCTATAAAATCATCACTTTCAGAGATTGTATTTTACAATATATATTCATATGTGTGTGTGTGTGTGTGTGTGTGTGTGTGACTGTATTAACATGAACATTGTGTGCATGGATCAACACGGGGGCTCAGTAGCTGTGCTCCCCTCGGGTCATGTGAGAGGAGAACCCGTATCGGTCCTGACTACGGTGGCCACAGAGGTTGCATTCGAAGGGGTCTCTGAAGCCATGGCAGCCCATGTGAATGGTGTACATGACATGGTCCAAGAACAGAATGCGACAGTGTTCGCACCTGTACGGCCTCACCTGCTCTCCATCACTAGTCACCACCTTGAAGCTCTCCGAGGCTATCTCCATACTGGCCCGTATGGCCTCGTACTGCCTCTGTTGCTCCTCCTTCACCAGGGGCAGCACGCCGTTTCGGCCCCCAGAGGTGATGTGGTTGGTCAGGTAGATGAGGCCGGAGGCCCCTCCGGCCGGCCGGTCCTCGTTGTTGCTCTCGGTGTCGGTGGAGTCCTGCCCGCTGGGACTCGGGGAGCCGTCCTTCTCGCTGGAGGCGGACTTGGACTTGGAGAGCAGCAGCAGGTTCTCGGCCGCGCTGTCCTTGGCCGACAGGCCGTGGCCGGAGCCCACGTGGCCGTCGAGAGGAGGCTTGTGGAGGGGGTACATGGAGCCCAGGGCTACATCGGAGGAGGCTGGGGAGGTCTGCACCAGTGGTCGGAGAGCCTCCGCCCCCAGGTAATTGATGGCACTGTTGATGGCCTGGTCCATGACGTGGGGCTGGATTATCTCCCCCGTCCCCCCCTCATAGGACAGGTCTGACAGACGCTTGTCACCTGAGGGCCAAAGAATGGTTAAATGAGTTCCAGTTACACTCAACCGACAACCTATGATTTAGCTAACTTCATATTATGCCTGTTTCTCATTAATAAATATGTTTTTGACCCTTTTCATTTCAGTTATTTGTGTTGCATGTTGATCATTTGTGTTGCCTTGGTTAATAAGTATTAAATGTGAATCTGTCATTAATTTATAAATGCAAACAAGGCATATGGATAGCGACCTGGTTAAACCGCACCTTTAAGCATTGTATATATTATGCTGCATGCAGAGCCAACAGAGGAAGATAAACTCTATCCACTATAGAAACGCCATAATTTATATACAAAGGAAGCAGAGCAGCGACCCTTACCCACAAACTTCTGTGGCATAGTGCTTTTACGTTTAGCGACATTATTAGCTAGTCTGTCTAGCACCAAGGCTCTGTCAGATCCCGTCTGGTTAAAGTCTTCCCTCTGCTCATTCTGGTTGCTTTCTTCCTTTACTACTGGAAAGCAAGACAGAAAAATAGATTTTAGAGTCAAACTTATTCTCATCTGTTGAGAATGCTGAATTTGTGTACGGCGGTCTATTCTCTCAATGATAATAATAATAATAATAATAATAATAATAATAATACATGCCAGATGGTGTTTTACCTACAGAGCAGAGTTGACTATTCTGACATGTGTGAAGCACTTGGTCCATAAACAGTCGTTGCTCATGCACGTAGAGCATTAATGTACTATGTGTCTCTGATTTGACCCAAAGGTTTCTTAGTCATGAAGTAAATATTCATTTGAAGTATTTTACTCATGAGTCCATATCACCATTTCAAATATTTATTTTGAATTTAGTTCAATTTGCCACTAATCTTTTGTTTAATGAAATCAGACAATGCGCATGAGAATGTATATGAAGAAAATGCATTTTACTACATATAAAGAAAAATGAAATGAATTTTTATCTGACCTTATTGAGTGATTTGTAATTGCAACATTGTCAACACGGCACAGTGATGTTGCATGCATAGCGTGTCTTGTTTTCATGGGTAAGTAGGTCATCGGTGTGTTTGTAGGTGAGGTTTTCATCTCTGTCAGGCACCAACCTGTGTACATGCTGTTCTGCAGCCCCATGCACTGGAGGTAGTTGTGACATCGCTCCTTGTGCTCCTCCAGAGAGCTGCGCTGCTTGTAGCTCCGCCCACAGTATGCACACTTGTGAGGTTTTCCGACTGTAACCAATAAGGCTACATCAGTGAACAGTGTAAACAGAGTAAAATGTACCATCTAAAGATGACCTGAACGAAATATTTGGTGTGTGTAAATAAAATAAAGTTACAGTACACGTTTTAAGGTAAGAACTTTCCTTTTATGCGTGCATAGGAACCGAGGCAAACATAACTTCTGCAAAATGCAATGGTTCTGGTTAAATATGGAGAGATGATACAATGTGCACTTCCTCTACACGGCGAATAGTTGATCTGCACAGGGACAATGTTAGCGTGGTCGGGCCCCACCCATGCGTTCTCACCAGAGTGGGTGCGCAGGTGACCGGTCAGGGCGTCCCTCCTACGACAGGCGTAGCTGCACAGGTGACACTTGAAAGGCTTCTCCCCGGAGTGCAGCTTTATGTGCCGCAGCAGGTTTCCCTTCTGGGTGAAGGAGGCACCGCACTGGCTGCACTGGAATGGACGTTCTCCTGAAGGCAAGGACACAACAGGCATGTGCACGTTACTGTAGAGGAGCTGATCTTACACATAAAACACAGTGTCACAGGTACCAAGGACCAGTTAGAGAACAGCTCCAGCCCTTGAGGCTGGACAGAAGTGATCATTCATTCATGTCAAAAGAGCTTTGCGGGTAAAAACGATACTGTGACACACAAACAGTGGTTTTGAAGCGGATGGAAACTGGTGAAAAAATAATACACATATATTATGTTCTACTAGCTATAGTACTTTCGTTACTGTCACCAATTTTATTTGGTGTTAATCATATAAATATAAGCAAAAGGTTTTTGGGACTTTTTTCCTTCTCATTCCATTAGGATTGACCTCTTCGCCGACAACAGTAAAAACACTATAGTGTTTGTCAGTAGGTTATTTTGTGCATGCAAACATACAGGCCACTGCTGTGTGAGTCGCCATGCTAAGAGGATCCCCAGTGTGGGAACATGCCGGATGATGGATCATCTCAGAGGTGCAGAGCACAGGCAGGGAGGGTTTCACAGCGAAGTGACACTCCATTTCTCCACGCCTGCCCTGCCCCACTGAGTTCTGGCGCTCTGATCGAACAACAGCCTTTCAGACTCCGCCTGCCAGCTCCGTAATGCACCATTGCCTAGGTCAATTTGATCTGAAAATCTCATTTTTTCCTCTTCTTCATCTCCGAAATAAGAGCGGCACATCACAATGCAAATTCGGCCTCATTTAAATAAAGCGCAGGAAACACTGTGTTGAGAGCCAGTCTTCCTGATCAGCGCGTCTGGAATAAACCAATATCCAGCCCCTCTGAGTGTTGTGGCATTCTGTGAGAACGTTATAATATGCCTCTTTTTTTCAAAGCCCCCCCCCATAAAATAAGAGTCACCAGTGAAGCAGCAAAAATATAGAAAAAAGAAAACTCATTAAAAATGCATTTCAGGAGCAAAGACTCACCACAGAATTTTCTATTTAAATAGAAGGCACTTCATTATATCTTATATTGTACATTCTTTTGCATTCACATTAGTATACTGTTCCTTTCTTCTATTTTGGGTTTCATTAGTTTCTAAAGCTTGACAGTTAAGTGCCTTTTTCAAAAATGTTCCCCATCACTGGTTTTGGTTTATTATAATAGAATATTAATTTTGAAATTTGAAAAACTTTTTCATAGTCAGATCATTGTCATTTCACAGAGATTCCATTTAATTGCTGCAAATATCCTGTTTCTCAACCCAAGGCATGTAAATGTTGGACTAAATGTATCACTGTACACAACTAAGATTTTACACAATAATTGTTACCTCTCGGGTGCATTCCATGTACTCATTCCAGGAAAGAAATGCTAATTCCATCTGTTTCACATACCGTAGTGTGGTCAATGTGGAGTCATCAGTTTGTCTACTTTGTTGGTTTAATAAAAACAGTTCTTTCTAATCACACCTTAGGTAACACGGTTTACCAAGAAAGACTTTAGCACAACTCGTGTATCTGCAGGCTTTACCAAAAATTAGCTCAATTGTGAAATGTGGTTATAGCTGCATATACTGTACACTGTTGCTCAACAACACTAGATACCATACTGGCGCCATATTTGACCCTTTTAATGGAGAACTGATGCAATATCTTAATAATCTAGACCTACTGCAAGTATCTGCAGCATTTTTGGTAGTAAGACAAAGGGATACAAATGGGGGAAACAATAAACTTGCTAAAGTGAGGAGGAGCCACGCCCTACTCCCAGCCCCTGTAACCATCATCCCAGAGACCATGCTAACAGCAAACATGGGTGTAAAGGAAGGGCAATAAGTATCGCAGGTGGCTTACCAGTGTGGCTTCGCTTGTGCACCATCAGCACATTGGGACCAATGCAAACTATCCCACAGATATCGCACTTGAGCTTCCCGTTGGGCAGGCGGATACCCCCGGCCGAGGAGAAGGCCTTGGTGTCGGGGCCTGCTTGGGAGCCGTTCACTTTGGCCCCTGAGGCATCGAGAACGCGCAAGTCTTCCGCACACTCCTCCTCCTCGCCATTCATCTCATAGGTGAGCCCATTCTCCTCATCACTGCGAGCCTCAACTTTAATGTTACAGGCTGGAAAAGAGGGCAGTGGGCCACTGTTTAGAATACGAGTCAATTGTACCACATACTGTATGAGTCAAGAATGTTATAGATTTAAACCTAACCTTAACCCTAATCCTGTCTCCCTAACACTGTGTTTATGCTATACAGATTGGTGAGCCCCAGGTGTAATCCTTATCTTTACATTTGACCTTATAAAATCCACATGATGACATTTGCACTGGATTTATTATTAAACGTGTATTCATTCCAGATGTGGTACCTGTGTATTTACAAGTGCATTGTCTTAGTGACCAATTTATTTAATCGACAGTAAGAAAGGTAAACATATATTAAGTTATATAAGCTATATGAGCGGTCAGTTTGTGTCCAGTAACTAAAAATATGAAATATGAAAAGATACCATGTTAATTTAACTTTGTGTCTACTTTGAAAAATACTTTTTGGGATCTTCCAGGAAGTTTAAGTTGTCGATGTTATCTTTATGGTGAAGATATAAGGAAAGAGGTGAGGAGATGCTGACAGCATCTGACACCATCAAACGTTTATAAAAAACAAATGGCAGATAAACAGGAAACAGAGACAGGAAACACAGTGAAACTGGGGGAGTGCCCGTGTATACCAGAAGATGTAAAAGAAAAGAGAACGCAAACATGCGCGCTCAAAGACATTTTTCTTTTACCTGTATGTGTGTGAAAGTTGCCTGAATAATTCTACCTAAACGTTCCCATGGTCGTTTGAACAGAAAAACTGCGTGTGTCAAACTGCTCTCTAAAGATATATCTTTAGGCTGTGGCAACCTTTAACAGAACTAAAATCTTGCAAGTGTCACAGCTATTGGCCTGTGGTTTGCATGTCATCGTGGTAGCTCGATTTCCCCATGTCTCTACCTCTGTTTGTACAACTGAAGAGGAACAAGTGGAAATCATGAAATATAGGAATCTATGGAAAAAGGGGAAGCTTTAGCTGCCTAACTGAAACGCAGAGAACTATGGAGAAGTAACAGAAAGGGAAGCACAGACAAGGAATTGTAAAACAGCCTGTAACTGAAACAGGCTTTTCAGTTTGTTTTCACCGCCAGGGAGGGAATCTAACTCCCATTATATGTGATTCACTCCGAAATGTGAGAAGTGAGGAACAGGGTCGTAAATTGGCTATGGTTACAGATAATCTACCATTCCGGCACAGTTGTTTGACATTGTTGTTTTCTATTCTACTACTACTGCTACTGTACATCTAACATGTTTGTTTACTGGCAGCTTGACATATTGCAGCGGAGATAAGAGATCTATTAACTAGCTTGAACTGTATTCACAATAGTGTTGCAGAAATGACTTGGCAAACTCTATGAGAAGCTCTTACATACATACACCACATACATAAAGACAATGTTTCTAACGTTCAGGTAAAAAACAAAAGCTGACAAGGGAATGTTGAGTATGTTTGTGCCAGATTAGGCTATTGTGTTTTTGCATTTTTGAACATCTTTGAACATCTACAATTCTGCAGATGGATGCTGGTAAATTGATTTATATCTAAATAATCACTGGCTCCCGGTAGCCTTGAAAAACCAAACAAACTAGATGTTATCCTGTGTCACTAAGTTTTCAGTAAACAGATCTTTCTACTGCATTTAACATATCCAAAAGACATTTAGGCCAGTCTGGCATTGATGGCCTTCTTCCTCCGAGCCAGAGCACGCAAAATGCAGAACCAGGCAAGCCTGACCCCTCGGAGCTACAGGGAACCATGACTGCTGGCTGCAGTTTCTCAGGGATTTGGGGAAGTTGTGACTAAATCGGGAATAGGAAGAACAGCTTTTACTTTATATAATGGCAAAACATAATAGTTTACTGATTTTCTGATCGTACTTCATAGGACAAAAAACTAATAAAGGAATAAAAAAAAACAAATCTAAATGTTATCCCCAAGATATAGATCGAATTTGAATGTTTCATATTTTCTGTAGTCAAAGACAATATGGGCAAACACTAAGAATTTTTGTAATAATATATCAAACCTATAACTAATTTAAAGCAAACACTTTAACACATTTGAAATAAGATCCATAAAAATCTAATATGTTGTAAACTATGCAATTGGTAATCATGATACATTAGCTACAAAATAATGCTATATATTTTGCATATGCTAGTTAACTACCCATATGTTTAGTAAAGTATATACATTTGGACATGTGGGCTAACTGGCGTTTGCAAAGCATTCAGTATAGGCCAGTATAAGTATATTGCTGTATAAAATATGAATGAGAGGGGCAATGTTCAAATAATAATAGCATACAGAAATGTTGCATGTTCATAAATAAAAGTTTACAAATTGTACAATAGTTTACAACATGTTTGATTTGTATAGATTTTCCTCATGTGGGTTGGCTAGGACTGCGGCACCAAGATAACAGATAGGAAGCAAGGTAGCATGTTTGCTAGCTCTCGTATCGTCTGCTGGAGGTTCCTGTTTAAGGGTTGTGTTGCTCTCGCTGCCTGAAAATAGCCCAACGTGCAAGGTAGTGGAACCACACGTGTTAAACCACGCCAACAACACACTGGCTGTGCCTCGCAGTTGATAAAGAACACCAAAAACAGATTCTACTTCTTCCTCACACATTTTAAAACTAGCTTCCACATTTTTGGGAACTGCATTTATCTTTATGACTCTGAAAGCAACGTAGCTTATGTCTGTAAAATGCCTGATGTGTCAAAGTGAAATTGAAAGAATTTTACTCTTAAAGTATTTAGCCACTACGTTCTCCATGTTCAATCCAGAACTTAGTAGTAGGCTACATATTTGTAAATGAATAAATAAAATCCGAAACTAAAATACAGATTTTACTCAGTGGACAACACAGCGCTAAAATTCCTGCTCTACTTTTACGGGATGCTTACATGACATAGTGCCATTTTGCTTACATGACATAGTGCATGTTTCTTGTTTTTTTTCCTAGAAAGTGAATAAAGAGAATAAAAAACATTTTTTCAATTTCTTTATATTTATTGATATATATATTTTTTATTAATATTTTAAATAAGTCTGACTCTAGTGGATTTATTTAAAACAAACACCAGACGTCTGTAGCTTAGATGCTCTCATCGTGTGCAGGTCCACTTGGATAAATTTGGGGTTTATCAGAGAACCAGCGCTTCATACCAGTTACTTCCTTTCTCTTTCTCTTTCTCATTCTCTCCCCTCTCTCTCTCACTCTCTCATGTAAACATATAAACCCAACACACAACAAATAGAAGATCATATCTAGAGGAAATGTACAGATACACACACACACACACACACACACACGCTCACACACACATACACTCTAAAACCATGGAGTAAATATTATGCATTATAACTACGTTACATTAGATTTAAGATCTAATTTCATACTAAATACACTCAATTAAATGGCGTCACAAAACAGTAACTAAATACACACTTTGTGGAGTGATTTCAGGGTCACACACTTGTCACAGTCTTATGCAAAGAAGAAGCTTACGTGTGTGTGTGTTTGTGCGCGCGCAGGTGTGACCTACATGGCGTGCACTGTGTTGATCGGTGAACACGTCGCTGTTCCTGAATGCTTTATCTCCAGGAGTGTTGAAACTGTGCATGTTCTTCTTAGGAAACTCTTACACATCCTATTTCAGCTTCCTCTCACTTTATTTTTGACTGTCGCTTCAAAATGTTTCACACATGTATCTTTACCGTTATCTGGAGAACTCTGTACACTGAAGAATGGTGAAATTATTTTTTCTCCTGTACAAAAACAGTGAAACCTGCCAAACTAGATAGTTTGACATGTAGGTTTCTGTTTTTATACTATTTTTTACATTTTTTTTTAACAATTAGATGAACACTTAGATAAACTATGATTCTGCCCACATAAACTAACAAAATTGAAAACAATAGTAATACTAACAAACAAACAAAAAATACACAAAAAGCAACTTAATATTTCGCTCCCTCCATCTGAAATATTTTATGGTTTCTATCATACCACTTATGCCCTGAGAGTTTAGATAAATGGGGGCTACAGATGTAGACCCCTGGGGTATTACATACTTATAAGTGCCACAACATTCCCTGGCTTAATGTTCACATAGTCTAATCAAGGCCACATTAGCTATTCCTTAAGATTCTGTTTATAAATGACATATCATGAATCACTGAGTTTTCTTTTGACCTTTTCTGCCAATGACCTAAATGCAACTTGATGTAGATGCTAATTAGATTTTCCTAGGGATTTGGAGCAGCAAATATCTCCCACTGGATGTGCATGGGAGTTAGGTTATTAAAGCATAAAACAAGATACAGTATTATATGCTTTTGATATTGGCATGACCTTAATTTAACCATTAAATGTAGATGCTTTGATACTGTGCTGTATGTACTTATGTTACTCAAGTTTTTATTTTATATATTCTCATATAGTATGTCGACTCATCCCTGCTTTGTGGGACTGGCTACCCTAATTTGACACTACAATAAAATAACGTTTTCATAATAAACTACTTTTTTAAGTAGTAATTTATTTAAATGAAAGATTTATTTTACTTACACTATTATTATTTAACGCACTTACATTTTGTTAAGCACCCAGAAAGGATGGGTGTAATTATTCTCCTCAGTAAGAGGGGAGGATACAATCTGCTATACATATATATAGTATAAATGTCCACCCTTACCTTTGTCCCTGTTGTGCTGGTGGGTGGAGCCGGCTGACAGGTCCTCTGGGACAGCCATGGGCTCCTCGGCCTCTTCAGACATGTCGTTGGCGGGAGGGCTGTCCCTGCCTGGGAAGGGACACACCAGCGCACACACCCATCACTCACCACAGAACGGCCCCAAGACGCCTCATTCAAGAGCACTAAAATTACCCCCACGGTTTATCACAAAGGTAATTTTGGTTTCCTTTTTTAAAAGGCCTATTGAATCTACTTTCTGGTTGTAAGGATCAATCATGCAGCGGGTAGGCCTGTACCTGGCATCTGGGAGATTTCCTGGGCGTCGTCGCTCTCCATTCGATGCAGGTACTCTAATGGGAGAGAGATGTATAGATGTAGATAGTGTAATAGTTTAATCAAGAGCAGGCTGGGGAAACAGCATTATAAAAATGCGGAGGAGTCTAAGAGGTGAACTCTCTTCGCGTGACTCCGTCACCCCGGCGAGATCACTCTTGTCAAGGCGACAGACACACCACTGTCCCCCACATTACATTACAAAGAATTACAGACATTTTCATTACAAGTCTGACAGAAGGAACAGGCTTGGAAGAGTTGCTTGGCTCGCTGTGACGGGCCTGGCGGTTGTGGGGGGTTGCTGGGAATGGGCTTTCAGACCACATTTGTTATTTATTGTTAATTTCCTGCCACGTAATCATCCAAAAATGCAAACTGACTGCCGCAAAATTAAGCAGAAAATTAACTGGCCTCAGGTCACTGAGGATGCGGGTGTTCGCTGTGCCCAGCTGATCGGCACTCGTGTTCTCTCTAATTTACTGAGCATGCATCGCTGAGCCCGCGGCCTGCGCACAGACTGTGCGACTCCCAATCAGAAATAAAGAGCGAGATGGAGAGAGAGAGAGAGAGAGAGAGAGAGAGAGAGAGAGAGAGAGAGAGAGAGAAAGAGAGAGAGCAGCAAGAGAACACAAAGTTAGGAAGGCAGGAGGAACAAGTGCAACAGGAAGGTAGAGGAAGAAGTACAGAGACAGTTTAAGGAACAGGACAAGGGGTATTAAAAGCACATGTTTTTTTATTAATCTATGTTTAATTTACTTTTTTTTTTTACAACAAGGCACTTGAGCTCATCCTCCGTCCGGGCCTGAATATCTGAGGAGTCACTAGTGCACGTGGCCCCATTAATAATGGATAGCCGTCAGGCCTGCTGCAGCAGATGGGCCCCACAGCCTCGGCCCCCAGCTCCGCCACTTCAAGAAACCCTTGGCGGGGCCGCTGCCCGGCCCAAGCAGTCAAATAGGGACAAGTGGAGCTCCCGAAAATAGCGAAACAAGCCCAAGGGAGATGGGGAACCTAGGCCTTCCTGTTTTACTGACAGATGGCTCCACACATTTGGAACAAACAGTGGGAAGCCGCTCTGTCGCAATGCACGAGATTCTGCGGATTTGCTACTTTACGGCAGGTGTGTAACAGCCGCAGATCGCCCCCCCCCCCCCCGCTCCTTTCCAGAGCCACGAGTGTGAGGGGAGGGGGGCAAAGGTCATTGGTGCCGCTGATGTGTCTTGCATGCAGGGTCTTGTGTGCTACAACAAAGAGTGTGCAGCCCACATGACAATTCTTAAGCATCTGGAGGTTTGAGGAGGTGTAATTCTCTTGTGCCCCCATTTTTTCAGTGAAGGGGAAGTACGGATCTGTTGGTGGGGGGCTTCGATAGAAATGAAAAAAGGAATTCTAATATTCTACCACAACCCACCTGTGTAGGGGTGCTCAAAAAACATTCAGGAAGCAGTTGTTTTTTTCAAATGCAAAGTGAGACTTCCTTTCTTCCTCACTTCCTTTTCTTATAAATCGTATAATTTATCGAAGACCTGCATTACAGTAAAAATTACATTACAGTAAAAAAAAAAAACCTATGTGCTCATCAAGGGTAGGTTTCGGGAACACTGCTGTGTGTGTAAGAGAGAGAGAGTGTGTGTGTGTGTGTACTCTCTGTGGGCAGGTGGAATTTTTTGTGACTTAACCCAGTGCAGTGGGAGCAAAGGGTATGAACCTCTGCACTGAGGGATTGGAAAAGTTTAGGTTTTTCTATACCTTGTGAGGAGAGGAAGGAAGAGGCTTGTGGGTTTCTCTCTCTGACTGCGCTTGTGTGTGTGTGTGTGTGTGTGTGGGTGTGTGTGTGTGTGTGTGTGTGTGCGCGCCTGTGAGCATATACACTCACAAACCTATATGTGCATATGGTGCATTTTTTGGTGTCTGGAAAGGGGGCAGAGTAGAGGGGGGGGCGGGTGTGACTGCTCAAAGCTGGTTGGAAACCTACATCAGGGTGCAGGGTGGAGATGAGAAACCAAACCGTTAACAGATACTGGGGGACCACACCAGCAAACTCAGGATTACTGCAGGGGCAAGCTTTAAAACTGGCGTGCCGAGGGCTTGGTTGGGAGGTATAGAGGAACTATTTGTCTGTTACCATTGTGGCAATTCACAAGAAAGATCAGGAGCACTGTATGACACAGGGCCTCCTGTGTAGCTGTTGACTGTGGGGTCAACAACTGCCTTGTTTTTGTTTACCCATGGACATGTAGCAGATTAGGCTATATCGTGACGCTCCATGTTTTGTACATTATTTTTTTGTTAGTTTACAGAACATTAAAAATGTCATTTAAAAGTTAAGATAAACAAAAGAATAAACAGAAGCACATATGAGACACTTTGTCAGTCATGTTTTAGTGTTGGTGGTCAAATGTAAATAAAAATGTTGTTTAAGAAGCACATATATATAAAATATATGTTTGAATATTTAACATGGCAGAAGTAGGCTATGGCTGCCTTCATGTAATTATAGAGTTACTAAAGTATACAGAACATTATTGTAGGATAATGCTAAATCTTCCCTAATGTGGTTATTTTTGACTAAATACACATAATGTTGACCATGAAAATTTTATATAATTCCTAATATCCTAGGCTATTTTTACCCCTTTTTCCGGACTGTAATATACACTTGGTAACAATAAAATGTAAACATTTTGTAGTCACACTGTGTGATTTTGTGAATAAAATAAAATAAATTATAGGCTATCCTGATTCTTATCAAATGTCAGGAAAAGACATTGTCCTATAGCGCCACGTAATGTGACGCTTGGTCAGCTTTATTCAATTCAGATAAATATGCATATTAAGATTCTCATCAGCGATTCATGAAATGTATGGTTTTAAGTGAGGTGGCGGATTCGTTATAGGAGACTATTGCGGGGCTTTAGGCCGAGAGTAAAGATGCGTTAAAAAGAAGTTTCATTCATTTGCATGTGACACACTTCAGTAGTCTGGTATTCAGATAGCACAATCATTTCAATAACTGTCAATCTTTCTCAGCTTCTCTGTCCAATACTCAGTGGTAGGAAAAAAGGACGCCTTTTGGGACATATTCAGCACTCCTGATCTATTAGAGATGTAATTTTAAAGTTTCATGTGGATAGGCTATAGGCTAACGTATTTAATGTTCGTATTTTTAAATATCTTTATTAGCATACCGGCAGTTCGAGCATAGGCTAAAGGATTTTTAAGTGAGAGAGGATTCTTAGTTCTGTGGTAAAGACACCAGATTACACTATCCATCATGCGTGATAAAACAAACAACCCTTTTTGTTTCAAAGTAAAACGTCTGTAGGCTAGTAGTTATGTTATGTAGTAGTAGGCTTCCCTATGTGTAGTTTAATTATAAAATGTAGACTAAACAACAATCAATAACACGCCAATGGACAACGGGATGAGATTTGGAAGTAGGCCTACTTTAACAAAAACTGCGACTTCAAAAATTAACTAAATAGACAATGCGACATTATTTCCACAGCTGTGTGTGCTGTCTTGTGTGCTGTCTCTGTCGCAGAAGTACAAAGTTTCATGACGGCTTGTCAAATATCCTTAGCCTATTCATCACAAGTTTCAAGATGATTGTGGCTAGTAGAAGAGATTAACTAGGTAGGCTATATAATAGGCTACTATAAATTACGGTAAATATTCGCCTCATTAATGATCATTTTGAGACATGTTTAAAATAGGAGTGGGTAGTGAAAAGAGGATGTTACATTAAAACTTCTTACGCTTATTTTTGTGTTAGGCCTACGACACGTTTGTCAGAGGCAATAAAAGTTTTAAATTGTTTAAAAAAACGGTCGGGATGTTTCTTCATAAACTTAAATCTGCAACAGGTGTTTTGGCAGCAGTATGAAAAAAACGGCTAAATAGTTCGACATTTTAACCAAAATTGCTTACATTTTTTAAAGTTCAGTTGAGTAATAATATAAAGTAGCCTATATTGAATGACGGATATGGTAGTTATGTGAGGTGTATATTCCCACATTTCCAAAAAAAAAAAACAGGTGGAAATTTGGGAACATCCCATTATATTTTTCCTAAGAACGTTGGTTATTTATTAATGACAAACAATGTACTCTGTCTTTGTATAAACCTTTGATATAAACCCTAGTTTCTTAAATTCGTCTACATATGTGACTACCAGTTGACGCGCGCCCAACAGGATCTGATGCGCACCTGCACCGAAACTAAGGACAGTATTTTCCAATCAGGTGAAACCTCCTTATATTTTAAGAACAAAAATGACACGTGGAACAAATCCGACATTGCAACACACATCTGATAGAGTTTCTGGCGTGAAAACCGCGTGGATGTCACTTTACCTGCTATTCCTTGAGTTTGCAGTATGAAGTTCTTCCAGCTCTCCCCGGCTCCATGTGCAGAAGTTCGCAGCGCCGCGGCAGCCCCATGGAACTCTGCTCTGGGTCCCTCCCCTCTCCACGGCACTTCCTCGTTCCAGCCCAACATGTCTATGTCTCTGTGCTCGACTGAGGCATTTTGCTCGCTTTTATCCAGGGGCCGAGACTGCTCAGGGAGTCGAGGCAGCACCAGCTCTTGGCACTTGCTTTGTATCGTGCCAATAAAAGCTGACACCCAGTAGACCATTACTGGCAGCCATGCATGAGATGGGATGAGGCGCGCAGGAGAGTGGACCATTCATTGTTTATTTATTTATTTCTTGCAGAGGGAGGGATGGGGACTCCTTACTTGCATATGGGCAGCTCTTCTTTCTGTCACCTGTCCTGGCATAGCCTACTGAAACAGTCCATGAAATTAACACACAACACCCTATAATGAGATTCTTCCTCTGTTTGTTCATTTCATCTCTGTCTTTCTCTCCTGAGCTGGTGGCCTTACGGGTGTAAATGTAGATATTTCTTAATCTTTTCACAAGCTTTTCTATTCAGGCTATTTCTTTGAGTTTTAGGATGTTTGTACACTGTGGACTGTGTCCATACTATAATATACCACAGACTAGGCCCTGGATTTGCTGTTCACGGGTTTTACACACTGGATTCAATAAACTAAATAGCCAGGACCTGCCTATTTGCCTGAACCTGAAAACCGAGATACACAAACATTTGCAAAAATATACAACAAACCATGTAAATGGCTTGGGAATGGCTTAACTCTCACTCATTGTGGTGAAATGCAGAAGTGCAGCACATTATAGGTCACCAAATTGGTGTCCTTTAAATGGTTTAAAACACAACTTTCCAGTATCCCCCTGTTGAGTCAATCAAGTGCCCAACGATAAATAGTTGACTCCATATGCACTGGGTGTAAAGATATAGTCTCAAGTTATTCAAAGATATATGAAGCATGGATTAATATTGATAGGGTAGCTGAATAAGTAACGATTTACTCCGCCGGTTTAATGAAAATAAATCGGTTCTCCTCCTCACGCATGTCCTGTCATTATTATCCTAAATTATTTTTTGTAGGTTATTATTACTTCAAGTGGTGCAGTGCTACTAGCTGAGGAGGTATGCTAATGCTTGTAGCCTATACACTGTACTTACGGAGGGGTGGTATTGCAGGTATATAAACTATACTGTAGGCCTACATGTTACACTGAAACTTTAATCTCTAATCACCAATATTGTGGTACTCAAAGTAAGTTTAGAGGATTCCTTTTTAATAGTTTTATTACCGTTAACAAAATGTGCTAATAAGTCATGGTAATTAAACTAGTGGTTCATACTGTAGGTTGTTGTGACCGTCAAGGATGCATGTGGTCAGCAGCTTGGGGGTCATAGGTCAAGAAGTTGCAGATCCACCGCTGTGTAGAATAGAGTGTAAAAATGGTAAATGTACCTCACGTTCCACAGTAGTTTGTGACTGTGTCCTGCTCTCCCCAGGCCCCTCGGGGTCCTGTTAGACTATCTCAGGAGATGCTGTGCATTTAGGATTGCTGAGTCACCTTTCGCGGGAGGCAGCCCTTATCTCCTGAGAAACACAACATTCAGGCAGTTGGTGCAAAAGGAGGAACTTTGTGAAGGAGGGCTGCAATGTCACCACGGCCATATGGATTACAGCAATATTGGCGGACTTCCTCAAAGCTGGCCTCAAGCGGGCAAAGAGCCACACGAGCCCACGCAGGTAGCCTAATGAAGAAGTGCACATTGGCAGGGTTGTGTTCTATGGCAGACGAGGCAGAGGGAATGCTGAGACTGAGCCGTGATGCACCGCTATCAGCGCACACAGAGCTCTCCAATCATTACCAGCACACCACTGTGGTCTTCCAGCACCCCGAGATACCGTCCTATCCCAGTGACACAGCAACTTGACTCTCACTTGGCTTGAGACCCCATTCAAGGATAATGGATTAACTTTTAATAGAGGCGGATTTACGCTATGCTAGATATATGGAATATCACTGTAAGTGCCTTGTTTTCCTAAACAAGGTTTCATGAATATACTTCATTATGCAGAATATAAGATTAAATATTCCTCACAGGGCCAGGGATGTACACAAAACTAAACATAATCTTCGAGTTCTTTGTGTTAATCCACAACCTCCGACACTGCATGTCTCTGTAATTAATATCATTACCTGGCAAGTCTCATAACATCATCAGGCAGTGTAGCCAGTCGACTGGGGAACAATAGATTCCGCCCGCTTCTTATTTCATGGATCTTTAAGCAGTATTCACTGTTTCACATTTGGAAGCCCGAGCACCATGTAACCCTTAATTGGTTTCAACACCTTAATAAGTCAAAGACGTTCAACACTGATAATCATATTAAATAGTCCAATTTAGCAAAAAAAAATATCAATTGGAAACTGAAAAGTCTTTCTTTAGGAATGCATTATGCTGTGGGGATGTCAGAGTAAATTACATTTCCCTCTGCACACTAAAGCATCAATTTCCTTATGGTAATTATCTGCTGCAACAGACGTGTCACTAGAAGGAGTCAGGCATGCTTGACATTTAGTCTTTCTATGGGGAGATGAGTAAAAATTAAGATGAGAATATAGAGAGAAGCAATCTACAGCCCCGGCCCAGCACTGACACATCCTGGAGGATAGCACCAGAATCGGTCATGACGCTGGTGACTCTGTCTCGCAAAGGAGCCAGCGATGATATTAAAACTGGTGGCCAAATTCAATGAATATGCGGAAGGGAAGAGACATGTGTAGTGGTGTGTATTTATTGGCCACAGGGGCCAAAGCGAAGACAGCCACATGCAAACAGCATGGAGCATGGAGCATGGAGCATGTGCGCTAGTGCGGGCATGTGTTGGGTTCCATTGTGGACATCGCAGTATGCTAATTATGATCTCCAATTTTGTTTGTTTGTCACACTGCCAGAATTGAGTATCTGAAATATGATCTGATCTGTAATTCGTTTGAGAGCAGACCTATAAATGGTAGAACAGTCTTAAATACCTTCCTCATTGGGTTACGCCATTAATCAGTGGTACTGTAATGCTTTAAATCAAGTTTGTCCAACACATGGATTAGAGGGAACCACACATCATTCACTAAAGGCTCAGAGCTGTCTAATATTAAATAGAAGAGGAAGCCTGCACTATTTATCGGATGACATGAGAGTAGTAAACTTTCCATGTAAAACCATTAAAACCATTCCTGCATTTCTGCAGTTACAAAAGAATACATAGAATACCAGAATAAATTGTAATTAACGACATTAGATAGATATGTTTTAATTTTTTTTTAAAAGAGACAGGAAACACGCTCATCCTTATTTCCTGTCACACCATGAAGCTGCACAAACCACAGACCTAAAGCTACAGCTGGCAGGCACTACCAAATAATCTAAATTTACATAAACTTTGCACCAAAAGGAAAAATGTTGAGCTATTCACTGAAATTGGGTATCTGAAAATATAATGTGTAAAGGCTAATGATACAACTTTTAAACATGATGGACATTTTATAATGAAATATGTAAAAGTAGCACAACAAATCACTTTTATGGAGCTTCTTAACATTCATCCTTAACATTTCTTCTGCGCTGTCCCCCACTTTAACATTCATGGAGGACAAACACATACTGTATGACTGAAACACACACAAATGCGCCCACATGCACACACACACTCAAAGAGAACGAGGGAGAACGAGAGAGAGAGAGAAAGAGAGAGAAAGAGAGAGAAAGAGAGATAGAGAGAGAAAGAGAGAGAGAGAGAGAGAGAGAAAGAGAGAGAGAGAGAAAGAGAGAGAGAAAGAGAGAGAGAGAGAGAGAGAGAGAGAGAGAGAGAGCACAAAGGTAGAGATCACTAACAAGAGATAGAAAAACACTCGTCTAAATA
>JAOEHI010000007.1:6507831-6529714 GCA_025447815.1 Percopsis transmontana | reverse complement strand
GTCTACTCTGTTTATAAGTGAGTCTCCAGAGTGTCTGCATGTAACTGTTATATAGTGTTGTAGAGAGAGAGACAGAGAGAGATAGAGAGAGAGAGAGAGAGAGAGAGAGAGAGAGAGAGAGAGAGAGAGAGAGAGAGAGAGAGCGGACAATGGTAGAGTTCACTAACCAGAGTTAGAAAACCACTCGTCTAAATCAGGGAAATTATGCTAATGAGCCATCTCATTATTCTCCAACTCACTCAGAATCACTCATTGACATCACATGATAGATATATTCACACAAACATTGAATGGCACAAAAAAGAAAGATGACACCTTCAAAACTTTTTATATGCTTTGTCTAACGTTTCCTTGTGTGAATTTTATTTTATTTTATTTTAGGGGAGCGCTGAAATATTGGGGTTCAGGAATGGATTTCTAGGAGCTATGGTCGTCACCATTCTGGACAAAGGACTTTTATGACCAAATTCAGGAGTTCTTAGAGTCGTGTTTGCCCTGCAAAAAACATCAGGCAAAGTCATTAAATGATACATATCATGATGTTATTGGATCATATTGGGATATTGTGATCTAAAAACATCACAGCACATGCAACATCTTAAGCACATAAATCTAATAACTAATAATGAAAAAGGGTTAGCGTTGGCTAGCAAAATGCCAGGGGACATTGAGCCGTTGGGGGAGGTCATTAATCAATCCAAGAGCTTGTGTTTTTTTGTTTTAGGAAAAAACTATGGGAGGCCAGTTTAATCAGCAGAGGAAACAGATCTCAGAGGGTGTTGGGCACCAGGAAAATGGATCTAGGTTGAGAAAACCACGATTACCACGAGCTGCTCTGGATTCAACCATCTGGAGATGCCTGCTCCAAAAGCCGGTAAAATTCACTTACTGTGAATTCACTTACTGTTTCCTTGTGGGGCCCACTAGGGCCCCACAAGGAAACACCTTTTCACATCCTCAACAGACACCCAAAACTCCCAAGTGTGTGGGATGACTTTATCTGCCATGTTTGTACAGTGAAAAGGGCGTTTTCAGTAGGACACATGTTTTTCATGACAATACACAAAATAATAATGTAATTGCACTATATTCTACATCTTTCCATAGTGGGCCCTTTGTTAGGCCTAATAGCACAGTACTAGTCTTTTCAGCTATAACATAGATATATATATTTTGTTTATACAATGTGCATAATTTGTTGTTGTATATCTAAAGGCCTATATCACTATCTAGCTTTATTTTTTACTTACTGCCGCTGTAACACTTGAATTTCCTCTCTGGATCAATTAAGTGTTATCCTGGACATGACTCAGTTCTTGAAAAACTACAGTACTGTATATATGATTATGTTAATAATTACTTACTTTTACTTACTTAATAATTAATACAGTTGCTAGCCATGTATCTTTAGGAATAGCCCTAAATCCCACTCACCATTTCTCTCTTCCTAGTAGTTTTAGTGTGTCTACTCAATGCCTATTGAGAGACACATTTAATATACCTATTTCTTTTATTCCTGTATTTTGTGTCCCTTTTGATGCCTGATGTAAGCCAGCTTTTGATTGTGATATACAAATAAACATGCCTTGCCATTTACAAATATAAAGCAACTAACAAGTACGATTTTAATTAATATTATATCATTTTGTGAATTCTTGATATTTTTTGTAAAGATTTTTTCTTACATTTTTCAGAAATTGCAATAGAATATCGTCATAGGAAGAGCTTGGTAGCCTAATACAAATTGTTGGTGGTGCGTTAGACTGCCATCTTGTGGACAGTTGTGAAATTACTTTGCCAAATGACATATCAAGCGATTATTGATGTGGAGATAGGAGTTCTTTTAAGGATCAATAATCAATCAGTGTTAACAACTGAAATAATGTACACCCACAATATTTATATGTCCAACTTTCAAGTACTGTTTTTTCCCCACACAAAACGGATGTGTATTATTCTACTGGAGACTCACCCAGGGTATCGTGTGGGGACGTCAGTGCTGTCACCACAGTTAGGCCAGAAACTCCTGCCTGTATACCCAGGGATGATGGCACGGCTGTCACAAAAAATGGATATTCATGCGGTAGATTTAAACACTTACTTTAGCTGGCAGATGGGAGTGATCAGTGTCTATTACAGACAAGCCATTTCACAATCCCTTTCGCAATCTGCCCCAATTAGCCTATCCTGAGTGAACGGCAGTAGAATTGGTAATAAGAAACAACAAATGGATGGATAACATTTGGAATCGTAATTGGATTTCATGCTGATTAAACAGGGATTTGGAGTGACAGTAAACAGAAAGCTGTCTGTGTCTCACTATGCTGAGGGAGTGTATGGTGGCACCGTAGTCCTCTTCATGGTCAGGGGCTGGAAGTCTCCGCTTATGTCATCTATGTTGTCCATGTTTTCAGAACCAATAGTGCCACTGCAAAAATATGAGCACACACACACACACACACACACACACACACACACAGATGCATAGAGTATACATACATACATGTCACACATGCAAAACACACAGGTTCACAACTGTACACAATTGAAAGTGAAATAAAGTTATTCTAGACCTTTCTATCAACAAATCAAAAATGAATTACTTGCCTATAAAGAGGTATTTGGCCTGATTTTGGACACGGGCTACAGCTGTACAAAAGAAAAACAAACATTGGTTCAAATGAGTTTAACACAAACAATAATGTGGATTTAAACATTATGGAGGTAGCGCTCACAATGAAATAGGTTTCCTAACATCTTTCCAAGGCACATGCTGGCATCTGTTCCACTGGGCTCCAGTCATCTGATACGGGAGGAGATTAATGTCAAACTAAGATTTTGAGATAGTGTATATTTTTGATTCGTTTTCTGTGTATTTTTGTGTTTTCTGTTTATTTCTTCCTATCATTAGGCACCATTATAGACATAGTCCTAGATCATACTACCTGAGCAGAATTTGTGTTTTGTACTGTGTTTTGTATGTTCAGCAAAACCTTTATGCTCTGATGCAAATGATGGTGCTATTATGTGTGAGTCAATACTCACCTGGCAAAGCTGAGGTTGGCTATGGTAACGCTTCCTTGACGAATGCTCGCTTACAGGGTCAGTAATTTTCTCCATTGTTGTGGTTGGTGGTTTGATGCGAGGGGGTAACTTTGCATCCCAGTCAACATCCTCATAACTCCTGCAAATTAAAGCAGTATTACAGTTCCCTGAGGCTTTCTGCAAAGCTATTGTTAAATCTAGTCATTAAGAGTTGATTAGCACAAGGAACGAATATTTTACCATGATAACATCAGTCACTAACATCAGATCAAGCCCATAAACACTCAACAGCTTTCAAACAAAAATGACGCATGTAGCTCAAATTTATGAATTGTGCAACTCACACTCTGCTTCTTAGCTAAATGTGCGTCAGCTTATCTCTATCTAGACTGTACATCCTTGCTCTATCGGTCTGGAGCCTGAGCTAGATGTGGTGTATTTTGTGACAGAGGGTGAAATATGATTAAAGATTGACCTGCTACACTATGGGGATAAAACTGACCTCTGAGTTGCAGAGGTGTAGATAATGCGGTTAACTGCCAACTTGTTGTCCTCCTAGAAAAATCAATGAACAAATTTAATCATGTCAACTATTGTATTATTTAATGTTTACCATGAAAGCAGATATGAGCTACTTGCCAAGAACATAATAAATAGAAGTGTTGAGTAGGCCTTGATAAGTGTTCTCTTTACTCAACTGCCACTGCTTGGTGTTTAACAAACAATAACAAACATTTAAAGAATGCTACCTTAGACAGGATCTCCCATATAATTAAAGCAATTGAGACTTAATTCAGTAGGCCCTATGTTTCAATACAATAACTGTGTTATTGTTTGTTAAGAGTCAAAAGTGTATAGAAGGCAAAGTTACTGTAGATGTCACTGCCCACCTGAGTTTCATTTTCAGGGGCCATTAAAGCACTGTTCCACCCTATAGAAAGAGAAAAAAAACAATAAAATTTGTTTAATTGAGTCTAATTCAAGACCAACTCTATATCTATCACAGATAAATAGACAATAGAGATAAAAATAGATCGATTATTTTCTACTTTACCAAAAAAACTTGCTCTTAAGGCGGCATCTGGAATTATTCTTGAGTTCCATGTCTTGTCATGTGACATAACACTAGAGAGAGATGATTGAGTGGGGGTTGTTTGGGGCCTCTCTCTGACGCCACGAGGAACCCGCAGAGCCGAGGGGACATGATGAAATGAATCTAGGAATCCCGGTCGGTCCATTATCCCCAACACCACAGCTGAGCCAGCACTTAAATGTCCAGTGTAAGGATCCAGCAAGGGGACATCATCCCTAAATGGTGCTAGCGGTGCATGTTTAAATGGTGGACGGGCCAGCGGGTTATAGCTCACAAAGGCACTGCTCCCTCTGTCCTCTAGACTACGAGAGGTATTTCTCCCTCTTACAGGAGGCAAAGTCGAGTGTAGTGCGATCAAGCCATCACGACCGTCTGAAAGATTCCATCTAAAATCACCCGATTCAGCAGAGTATGGTGCTGCTCCCATTCCCAGAACCGCAGTCATCTTATAGCTTATTGAAGTCCAATGTAGCCTAAAGTACGTTGCTATGTGGCGACTTAGCAACACTTGTTGCTAAGAGCTATTACCTAGCACTCAAATTACTGACAAGGCGGAAGTCTTGCATTAGATTATTTGGAATGGTTTGCTACTATGAAAGATAAACATTTAATATCTTCATTGTTACAAAGCCATATATTGAATTATGGAACAGTGCGCATACCGTACCAATTTGCAGTTAATGTTGAATGCAATTGAAAGAATTGCGTATGTTATGCCCTCAGATGATCGCTAGATGGCGGAAAAGAACCTCTCTTGCCAGTTGGTATCTTGACAACCGTAGTCCTATTTGCATGTTGTATCCTATCTAACCAACATAGCCTAAATGTAATTTAAGGGAGGGGAAAGGTAGCAGTTATCCATTTAAAAAAGGTGCTGGTTCATTGTCAACTTAAAGTATAACCCGTGTTGACACTTTAAATTTAAATTTATGGAAATCCCATGCATACAAAGAGTGATCTTTTACTGTACAAAAGGCTTAATCTGCTGAGTGTGCTTACTTGAAAGGGCTATTTTATGTTCATTGAAGCAAAACATGGTAAGATGTGCCACAACGCCTATTAATTAGTTGATTTTGTTGTTGAAATAGTGTTGCAAATGCAAATAAATTGCCTAAATAAAACGATGCACGCATATAGGCTTTGTTGACACCAGATTATAGGCCTATTTGAATGAATGTTGTCCCTAAATTTATAACCAATTATCCGCTGAGGGAACTCATGTGGGTCTCTGTGATGATGATGATGCTTGATGATAGTTGATTTTTATTCAGGTTGTCATTAGCAAATGTAAACAGCCTGAGAGCTGTTTAAAAGGAAGTGTTAAAAATAGCCTAATTAGAGTTATTCTGATAAATGAGTGTGGAATGTGACACAGGCGAATGTTGAAACATCCTATTTACTGCATACGTTTTATTACACTCAAGAGCTGTGCAAGTTGTTTTACATGTATATTAATTTATTTGTAATAGATGGGCCCTATAGGTTCAGTGATTTATTGCCCATGCAGCCTATTAATTATAAACAAATTAGAATTCTCCATATATTATATGTTTACACTTTATGGTAAAATTATTGCATGCTTGCAATAAAATTCATGCAGTAAACACGAATTTCAATACTGACTCCTGCCCAAAATGCTGTAGTTTTGGGTATTTCTGGAGTGTTGAGTCATTACCATTGAAGCAATCCTTTTTTACTGGATTCTCTGTTATTAGTCAGCCTGCCTCCCTGTCTAACCTCCTCCACAGTCTGAGAAATTATTTAAATTTCACATCTCTCTCCCACGACGCCAAGTCTAGCAGCACAGTGCAGCAGCCGCTAATTTAAACAGGCTGCTTTGGTGCTGGAATTGTTGTTGCTGGCTGCTGCTGTACTGTGCAGCAATTACCGTCAACATGCATTCATCTGCCAGCAAAGACCGTTTTGAAATTGGAAATTATTGTTAGTGGTGGTGGTGGTTATAGAGGTGATTGTAGTGGTGATACGGTTGTTATTGTTTATTATTATTAATACAATTAATTATTATTTATTATTCATATTATTCATATTCATATTCATATTATTAATGTTGTTGTTGTTATGGTGGCCCGGCTGTTGTTGTGCAGTGGAGGGTCATTAAAGCAAAGTCACAATAGTAATGTTGTGACAGTAGACATTAGGCCATGCCTGGTGGGGAGGGGGTTATTTTTGTTAATCACACAGCTGGACTGAGGGTGACCCACACTCACACCTCAGGACTGGACTGGACAAGACCTGGAGGTGACGGGGCAGAGGACATGGATCATTATCAAGGATCTCGGTTGAGGAGTGTTCGTCCAAACAAAGCTCATGCTCATTGCTTGGGCAGCGGAACAAATGAAGCCTTGAGAAAATATACAGACAGATATAAATAGTTGAGTGTCACATTATGCCTCTTTTATTCTATGTTTTTTTCTTCTTCCATACAGAGCCATTAGATACTTGGAGTAAATAGGTTTTATCTAGCTTTGTATGCATGAGGCACACTGGTGCAATGTTACAACTGTGGCTACATTTTCAAAGAGCCAAAATTGAAAGGGAAACCGAGCCTCACCATGAGTTATGCTTCATGTATTCCCCGTTTGGAATGTGTCCATATGTCAGATAAACATATGAAAAAGTATGGCCTTATTTATAGCTATCTGCCCCTAGTCATACTGTAGCTTATGGGCTGTATTCATCATAAAGGCAATGAATTGATGAATGCCCAATGACCACACATTAGCACGGAGGGCAAACAGGCTGCAGTAACCCGGGTCTCACCCTCACCCATTTGGAGGAATCCAAACAGAGCTCTGATATGAAAATCCTTGAGCTCCGAGGGTAGCCATGTCCTCAGAGAGCAGCTGAGGGCTTCATTGTAATGTTGCTTTTCTGGCCCCGGTCGCTGTAGCCCTGCGCTTGTCACACTCACTTAGCTCAATGTAGAAACGAATACGCCCCTCTACATTTTTCATGGAGGAGGTGCAAGCGAAAAATCTGCTCTTTATAATGCTTTTGATATGGAACTTTTCACACACACTGTTTTTGCCAAGCACCCTCAAGGCTATCATGATGCTGCAGGAGCATGTTTAATGTTAACATTCCCCTGGAGAGTCTCAGCAGAATGCAATGTCACTCTCAATGATGAATATGTTGGCCAGAGTAAATGTACATGCAGCTGTAAATCAGGTTACAAGCCCTTTACGAGAGCCCACAGTTTAGGCAGGCATAGAAAGAGTTACTGCACTGCTGCAAGTCACCTATTGAAGGACCACATCATTGCAGTAATGAATTGGCTTACTGGTAAACACACCCTCGAGCTTCCAAAAATGAGGGACTATTAACTGGGAGAGAGAGGCGTAATGATGCAGAGATAAATGCACATGTACACAAATGCTGCTAAAGATTATAGAGGTTAATCAATAAAATAAGTAATTAGGCAGATGAATGAGGTTTACAAGCCATTTCAGAGTAGCAAAAAGAGTAGTTGTTTGCTTGAAGGGCTAATGCTCAGACAAAGGCAGTGGGTGTTAAAAATATTGCTCTCTTTCAGTGATATTTTCGGAGATGTCTTTCCTGAAGGTGGCACATGGAAGACCGATCTGCGTCCGTGCTTTTTATCCGTACACTTTAATACAGGTCTTATTTTCAATTACGAATAGGACGTTGCATTAGGCAGAGGAACGCTGGGGGTAATGGACTTTCTCTGTTGCCCAGAGAAATTGACTTTTCCCCTGAGACCTCTGTTTCCATTATTAAACCTTCACCATATTGCCTAGCCAAGCTTTTTCCAGCCCCTCTGCCCAAAGTGAAATTACCTGTATTTGAAACAAAAATGTGTCGTGGAGCAAGGAGTGGCCCCCTTCTTTCAGAACTTACACTTGATGTCTGCTACGTAGGGCTATAGGATTTTTGCAAAGCCCGGGGACAAAAATTTAAAACATGTCAGGTATTGTTTGAGATGCAATACCTGCAGTGTTCATGTATAAACTCCCCAGGTGAGGCTATACCAGCAAGAGAGCCACTACCGTGAGGTTTGTTGGTACATTAAGGGGTACTTGTCTGACAGCGCGTATCAAGAGTGCAGTGATAAAGTACAAGACAGTGTCCGCAGAAAATGGGGAAAAAATATTGGTTGCAAATGGTAGACTTGGTATTCAGTGAGGCAAAGACAAGGAGCTGTTTTATTTATGATAACACAATCCACAGTACCATCTGACTGTATGACAGCAAGTTATGCAGATGTGTGTATCATAACAACGCTCTCCTGAAATGAACCTCCTTCAGTAGCATTCACAAGCAGGTCACATTGGTCTTAACTGCGTCTTTCAGGGAGGAACGACTGCGACGCTGTCCTCCTACATGCCCAAGCTCTTATCTCTTACCTATAGCCTAAATCTGCCAGTGATGGATAGGACCAGATTGAACCTGCGGTATCCTATCACAGTCTTGTCATTTAGAGAAAATAGGAGATGTCTCTCCCCCCCTAAGTTTGGCTGCGGTGTTTATTAATTCTTAATGTTAGCACAAGGGCAAGCTGGATGTTGGCATCCACCGTCGCATCCTTCCAACACCAGGTCACAGCTCCGTCGCATTTCATTGAGGCATATCTTTTGCAATGCCTCCGCCGCTGTGTGATATGTTTCCTAGATGTCTGAATTAAAGACAATTCACCAAGCTCATTTGGAGGCAAGACCAGGCAGAAAGGTGAAATTGAAAATGTGAATGTCTTGCTGATGGCAGAGGGGGAGCACTGGAGATAAAATGCCAAATCTATAAAGGACAATTTCAGGCTCCAGAATCCGCAGAGCCAGGCGCTCAATCATGAAACGATTCACTAAGATTGATCAAGGAGCGTTGTAATCACATGGGAATGCTACATGTGGCTCAAAGGATGATTTGCAGAACTGTCAAGGGACTCAAAGCTGGATTGAATGGTTTTTGAAATAATTTCATAAGGCGCTAATAGAATTCTAAAGGGATTTTTACCAGCATTTAGTGGTTGTCTAGTTAAATTAATGTTCAATGAACTTCATGTGGAATACACTTGGCGACAGATATCTCAAGACTGAAGTTGGGCGTGGATTCTCTCAGACGAATCCGCTGGCTAAACCATCTGTATAAGCAACATATTAAATCTGCTAATTAATCACACTTTTGGTTCCTGCCTGGTTTAAAAGTTCAGTACCCTTGGTGAAATTGAAACAAATGTTGAAAACGTGACATTAAAATGGCATTGCCTGCAGATGTCATGTAGTTTAACAGTACAAAATTATTCATGTTCTACAGAGAAATTTTTTTTGTACAGAATTATAACCCCTTCTTGTATCAGGGTAAAATCTATGAGGATGTAAGAAATGAAGACAATATAGGCTTCAAGCGATTGCTGGATGTGACAATCAGAGATCTGACAAGCTGCATGATGCACATTCCTAACATATTATTGGGCCATACGCCATAACACTTCTTGACATATAGGCAGGCACAGAGACATGGGCTCAGCTGAACGATCTTAAAGTGACACTCCTTGGTTTGTATTCAGAAATACGCTTATGGGCGTTACAAAAAAGTCATTGGTTTGGTTTGAAGCGTGCATGCCCCTTCCACACCTGCTGCATGGCTGGCACTCCTCTCTACCCCCCCCCCAACAACCACCACCACCACCACACACCCACACACCTCTCCTAGGCTGACATCGTTCTCTACCCGTCCCCCTACAGCCACATGCACGTTTGTGTTTAAAACATAAACAGTGAGCTGGGGTGAAACTTCAGGGTTCTGTAGGCTCTATTATAATCAAGACGTGTACCTTTAAGACCTTCACTGCAGCTCTAGAGTCCCTTTCTTATTTTCATGACTTCGTGCCAAGGAACAATATATGGCTCAATTTTCTCCAAGTGAACAGTTTAATGCAGTGTAAGATCGCAAACGGATCGCGCCATTGCGCCAAAAAATGGTCTTGATGTTGACAAAATATAGCCATGAATCAAATGTATATGTATTATGCTCCACCTTCTGTGAAGCCAGGCACATGCCATCGTTTATAATAATTTATGAAGTCTTATAGAGTATTACAACCACTTAATTTTAGTCCCAGTGTTGAAAAGTTGGGACTTCAAAGTAGTTGAAGTTTAAGAGTAGAAAGATTTACAATCTTGACGTGGACCTCTTTAAGTGCCTCTAATAAATAGAATGAAGTGTAGTACTTAATAGTATTTGATGAGCTATGCTACAAAAACAGACAATATATGATATATGATTGTTTATTTGTTTAGTTTTCAATTTGCAGAAGGTCTTAGCTTTATTTGGGATGTTAAAATATCTCTGTTAAGATGTCTCTAACTGTCTATTTCATGCAATCTTTTTGTTCTTACATTTAAAACTTCATGTTCTTTTGTTTTATGTCTCGGGTCTTTTTATGAGCACTTCCCCACAGTGATGGGTATTTTAATAACCCAACAGGTTTAATTCCAAATGACAGAGCTGGCCGGTTGCCATAGATGAATAATGAATTTTATCACCTTGTATGAATATGCTCAGTCTCACTGAGGAGTGCATTATCCAGAACAGGGCATAAGCCTAATTGCATGGTTTAAATGTTAGGGAGTCCAAGCTAATCTCTTAAGGGTTCTGGCAACAAAGCCAATTATTAGGCTGTTTTAAGGGACCAAGCACCATATAGAAGATTTAGAAAACTTATCTTAAAATCAAAAGTACATTACATTACATTATATTGTACATTATACTGTATAAACATTATATGTTACTGTATAACATCATATGTAAATACATATTTGTACAGCCTACGCTATAGCTCCGAGAGAAGAGAATATATTTTACACCATAGAGAGACAGAGAGAAAGAGAGAGCAAGAGAGAGAGTAACCGTATTGCTCTTGCTATTAAGAGAACGGAGGGGAACAACGTGCAATATAACACAATCCACAAAACCAAGCATGTCACTTTGCCGAGTGTACAGCAATCACACTCAATCAATCAACATTTATCTCACACATGCATCGGCCTACATCATTTCGTATTGTTCGAGTGACTTGAGATGTGCTTGAGCGAAGAGCTGTGACCTGCGTAGTGCTAGGCGTGGGGCTTGGTTCCCCCTCTGCTTGAGAGAAGCCTGTCATTCACCATGTTCATGCAACCATTTACCGCGATCCTGCCAGCTGGCTTGCAGGCACGTCTCACTGCTGGAGACCAAGCAGTGTTGTCTGGCAACCCTTGATCAAAATGCGTTGAGTGGCCGGCTCATTGGAAAATGTATTGCAAGGGAAAGCCGAGCTGTTACAGGTAACTGGAAAGAGAGAGGAGAGGAAGAAAAACATGCCACATCTACATCTGTTTATTACATATTCCCTGCATTGGTCACTCTCATAACTTAGATTTATTTGTCATCATGTATACCCTTTCTTCCATAAAGCTGGCTTTCTACACTAGGCATCCTCAACCTAAAGATGAAGATGAACAAAGGAAGGTAAGGCAGATCTAAATCCCAGCTCGCCAAACACGGACACTGGATTAATCCACACTGACATCTTCAAGTCAGATGACCTTTGCAAGATCCATATCTTGGAGAGGGAAATTGGGATCAATGTAATAGCAGCGTCTAGCCCTCTCCCTATTCATTCAGTTGAAAATAGCAGAAATTCTGTCCCAAGGCTACTGTGGAAATTAAGACCTCTCACTTGCCAGCTGGTTGTTATTTTGGTGCTAACAGCTATTCCATGCCCAACTGGAGGTCAAGGACTATGTGCCTCTTACTTCACAAGTCCATATTTTACACTGTAACTATGATTAAAGCCTATAAATAAACTGGACTAGATTTAATGTTTTACCATTATTAACAAACCTCCCATGACATATTTATCATAACATTTTGCACTGAGCATGACACAAATGTTTTTCTTTCTCTTTTTCAGGAAAAGGAAAGACACAATTATTTCTGTGAATCAAGGATCTAAGAAACAAAACTGCTAAATGATGTGGGATTTAACAATTTTATGTCATGTCAATGTTTAAAATATCTAAATAAGTACACATAACTAAGCAGTTTGAGGAAAGCCCATACAGTATGTCTTAATATGAATCCACATTATGCTTACATAAATCTGTCAACGTTTTATTAGGTGGAAAATATACTTGATCAAAAGCACCATGTTTGAGACAGTATTAAGTGCTCTTATAGTAGACAAATACAGCTTATTATAAAGTACCATTTGAGCACTTACAGAGCACAGACAGATATTTATTTGAAACTTAAACACAGTACAAAGATACTTGCATACAAAAATCACTTTTAAATGAAAACACAATATTCAAAATGAAATCAGAAAACAATCAAGTTAGCTTCTGTACTGCTTAGTCTTAAGTGTTTTTATTAAATCTCGCCATTTCTACACAGCCAATACAGTCTGCACTTTGGTGGTTCTGGTGTCAAAGAGATGACATGGAGGATGAATACCTCTGAAGACAGCTGTAGGCATTCTATACATTCTGTTATGATTAACTGACCCCTGGATGTCTGGGCCCATACATTTATTAAAATACAGTGCCTATAAAAAAATATTAATACTAGCTCAGAGTTATAGCTCCTATACCTGTATTTATATATATCTATATATTCACAAACAATTTCATACATAGATAAATAGATATTCTGTGTATGGATTACAAATCTTCATAAAAGTTGTATTTAGTTATACAGTAGGGATTATAAATGCTGAGATGGTGGGGGGGGGGGGGGGTTAGGGTCCGAGTTGGTGAAGGCCCAGAGTTACATGTTGATTGGTACAGGCATTGCGGGCCGCTGCACTATCGCCAGGGCAGTCTTTAACTCTTCTGGCATTCATTCTTGCTGCAGGTGGCCTGGTGTTCGATCTGCCACGTCCCTTCCTCATATGTGCAGTAGCAAATCGTACACTCATCAATCTTCACCTCTCGCCCTGCAGGGATCACTGCCGTGTCTGCGTAGCAGTTTGGCCCTGTGGGTGGCAGGAGGAGAAGACAAGTTAGAAGTAGAAATAGGGCCAAATAAGTTGCAAAGTGCAAAGCATATAGATCTTTGATAATGCAATCATTTTGTAGCACTACCACAGCTATATCTACACACACAGGAGTATTTTGCAGGGGCCTGACCAAGTACAGGACCAATCCAGTTAAACATGGGATGAAATGGAACAAGCAATTTGGAGTCGACCTCCCCAGTGAGCCACCTCAGGCCTACTGTGGGAGGCACTGGACACAGCGTGGGCCAGCATGGCAGAGAAGTTCTGTTAACACCTTATTGCCAAAAAACGAAGGCTGTTCTAAGGGCAGAAGGGGTTGCAATGCAATTTTAGAAAGGTGTTGCTCATCCATTGTACATAGTCTATATAATTACTTTGGAATGGGCCTCAATGGGGAAGCGTCCTACCTGATAATAATTTAAATAGCTGAAAGCCAGAGTCTGGAGAGTTCCACCATGCTCCAAAAAACGTACAATGCTTTATATATATACTATTGGACATTATATTGAAAGAAATTCCATGTTAGACTAAAAGCTATAACTATTTCTTTGGAATTAGAATTATCACCGTCTTTTCTATCCTAGTTGATGATGTCATAAGTGACATGAGCACTTTAGAAGCCATCAAAACAGAGTTCTAACTGGCAAATGAAGACTGTTGAAACCTTTGAGGGCAAAGTAGAGAAGAGCAAACACACAGAGGATCACAGAATACACAAGGAGACAACAATCCACTTCTACTATGTTGTGTTCATTCTACAACAACCTCCGTCAGGAGGGAAAACTGATGGACGTGGAAATCCAAGTGAGCGGTGTCCATTTCTCTGCCCACAAGATCATTCTCTGCAAAAGTAGTCCTTACTTTGGGTAGGTAAGACACAAGAAGTGGTTGTTTTTAGCCACAATTACGTCATTTAACAGATGCTAAAGCGACTTACAATTACATGATGCTATTACATGGAGCAGATAGGGGTTAGGCATCTTGCTCAAGGATGCTTACAGGTAGGCCACCTCTGGGGCTCGAACCCCTGACCTTCCGGTTGGGAGTCCAACACCCAGACCTCTAGACTATTCTGCCCCACAAGGTGGTTTGTCGTGCATTTATGTGATATGAGGTGAAGCGTGTGTGTGTGTGTGTGTGTACATTGCATCAGAGTGTTTTGGGTAGTTTCATTATTAAAAATCCCTCAACTCCCTCGTTCCGCTGTACAACAGGGCTCTCTTCGCCGGTGGCTGGCACCAGCCTGACAAACGTGAGTTCAACATCTCTGGTGTGTCCCCGGACATTATGAGCCTCATCATTGAATATGCCTACACAGACTCTGTGCTGGTGACCAAAAAGAACGTGATGCTGCTTCTTGATGCCGCAGACAAGTTCAACGTCATGGGTGTAGTGGAAGCATGCTGTGACTATCTACAGCACCAATTAAGTCTAGAGAACTGCATTGGCATTTGGAACTTGACGGACATCTTCTGCTGCCCTCGTCTGAAACACAAGGCCTACCAGTATATCTTACACCACTTTGAGGAGGTCTGCGTCTCGAAACAGTTCCTGGACCTCTCGCTACAGCAGCTGGTGGAAATCATTGAGGAGGACATGCTCAATGTGAAAAAGGAGAGCACGGTGTTCGAATCGGTCATGCGCTGGATCAGCCATTCACCCAGTTCACGCAAAGCTTACATCTCTATGCTGCTGTCTAAGGTGAGTGCATAAATGTTATAGACAAAGAAAAAAAGCACTTGCGCTTGAGTATCTTTTGCATACAGCTTCAGACCAATGTATGGGTCTACCTCCAGATTACAGATGTGACAGATCTCCAACATCCCTGGAATATAATTACACATTTGTTTTCCTGAAATTGTCAACATTTCACAAGTATATTTTGGGCCTGCCTTAATCCTAACTGATTTTGTTTTAATTCTGTCTAGATCCGTCTGGCCTTAATGAATGAAGAATACTTCAGGAACAATGTAAAGAACAATGCACTAGTAAAAAAATGTGACAAGTGCATGTCCATCATCAACATGTATGATCTCAATACAAACAGGACCTTCAGCTCTACGTCCGCCGACAGCTATGTGACCCATCCACGCCTGTCCAGTTCCACACTGCTAGCTATTGGTGGCTGGAGTGGAGGCAGCCTAAGCATCATGGAGGCATACGACGTAAGAGCAAACTGCTGGACCAATGTCACCAATGCGTGGGAGCCTTGGGCCTACCATGGCATTGCTGTTCTAGACGGATTTCTGTACTGCATTGGTGGGCTTAACCTTTCAGAATTTCACAACTCTGTCCGTAAGCTCGACCTCGTAACCTACACCTGGAGTCAGGTGGGGTACATGGAGCATTGCCGCTGTTTCGTCAGTGTGGCTGTGTTGGACGGCTATATTTACGCCATGGGAGGCTCTGATAGATACCAACGACATGCCACAGCAGAGCGTTACGATCCGAGAACTAACCAATGGAGCCCTATCGCACCCATGCATTATCGCAGAGGTAATGCCAGCGCCACAGCGCTTAATGGCAAGGTTAGTACTAACTAAAAAGCAGGTATGAAAGACCTATTTAGTTCAGATGAGAAAGTCTGGTTTTGAGTACAAATCACACATTGCTTTCTTAACAACTCTAGTTAAACATTCCATTGTCCAAGGCTTTTGTTGTAATCGTGAAATGGTGCCTTGTTAATAAGAAGTACACAATATCTTTATTCCTGAAATATTTAAAATGTTCACATACTGTATACAAAGCTTAAAGCAAATGTATATATATTTGTGTTTATTCCAGGTGTACATATGTGGTGGTTACAATGGCCAAGATTTCTTGGCAACCGCAGAGTACTATGACCCTCAGACCGACACGTGGACAGTCATCAGCTCAATGACAACCAGACGTGGGGGAGTTGGCGCCATTGCCTACAAAGACCACATCTACGCTGTAAGAAGCACATAACATACTGTTGTCATTCATATTGTGTTAGCTCTCAGTGACACCAGTTGGCTAAAATACTCAGGGAGGTCTGTTATTTAAGGTTGTTATGAAATGCCTAAGAAAATCAAGCTTGTGGAAGGTGTGACAAATGGCTTACAGTATCTAGACATGAAACAAGGGCACTTCACTTGTCCTGAGTACCTACAGTGTGTAGATGTTTACTTGGAAGTCCTAGTAAGATCCGGAATCACAATTTTGGGAATAACATTCCTTATATTCCTAATAGGTGGGTGGATATAATGGCACGCAGTGTCTGAAGACCGCAGAAGCCTACAGTCCCCAGTCCAACACATGGAAGGAGGTACCCTCCATGATGACCCCCCGCAGCAACTTTGGCATTGAAATATTAGATGATGCAATCTTTGTGATCGGAGGTTATAGCGCCTCCAGCAACATCTCTAAAGTGGAACGCTACGATGCTAGCACCAATGAATGGCGCAAGACTAAAGACATTGAGATAGCCCGCAGTGCCACTAGCTGCTGTGTGGTCTACGGACTGCCAAATATGGATGAATATGTCGCCCCCTAGTAAAATAAATTCATTTGCAAAAGCAAATATTGAATTGTATTTTTAGAGAATTCGATTTAGGGAGCGTGTGTCAAAAAGCTTGTCACATTACCTGAATTTCAGGAAAAACTGCCGGTACAAAATACAAAAAGTAAAGAAATTGGGGAAAATGCGATCTAAAACACAAATATTTATAGAGATATACAGTAATGCAAAAAGTCGTTTATTAAAAGATATGTTTACTGTAATTGTAAAAATATTTACTGTCCTTAGACTTTATACTGACATCTGCTGCTGTAGATGCAGCTGTGCCAATGCTAACCCTCTGTAAACAGACTCACTCGCAGGTCCCGCTACATAGCTCATTGACACAATTTGAATCTTCATCACACATCTCTATCCACACGAGTAAAAAATATATGGATAATAACATGAACGGTTATGGTTTGTGTAAAGGTGGACAGAACAACACTAACGCACTGCTTTTTCATGACATACATGGCCTTTCAAAAGACATGCTGGTGTGTCACAAAATTGTAAATGACAAAATATGTAAACAGTGTGAGCAAGGGAAATCATTTAAAGCATTTAATGGATTTAACAATTTAAACTCAGCCCGATGAAGATGGTGGCAGACAAACAAAGAAAAGGTTAAACAGAAGATGATGAAATAAAAGTATCTCTTAGTGAACGTGTGACTCTTTGATTGTGTTTGTTGGTGAATTAGTTTCAGTTCTCTTCTATAATGCCACCGGGTGTCTTTAAGGCTGAACACTTTACATAATAATTCTGACTTGTCATCTGGTATTATATGGTCTTTGTAATGGAAAATTTTATTCAAGAATATGCCAAGCATGCATAATTCAAAATTGCTTTGACATTATCCATATTAACTGACATGATAGGCTGTAACATCAGGGGGTGCATCCAGGGATGGCGCCCCTCCCCTCCTGTTGAATCTCGCCAGTGTGTGGTCCACTGGTCACTGGTTCATCACCTCGTCAGCGCACCTGGGGTTGATTACGGGGGTGTATATATGTTCGGATCTTTGGTTTACACCTTGTGGGTTATTGTTTTGTTGTTGAGTGTTTTGTTACGTTTGTTGTTGGCTAAGAGCCAGTTTGTTAAGATATTCTAAATTAAACGCAGAGCCTAAGCTCGTGTTTTGTGGACCTTTGTGTTTCCCGTGCTTAGTTCTGGTCTGCACCTGCACTTACCATTCCCACGCCTTACATTGGCCTACTCACACTTTGTGGGAGTGTTTTGACTCCTCTATTATGCATTTCATCAGGAATGTAGCGAACACATCAATTTGTTAAGAGCAGTGATATGGCCCTAAACTTATATCACAATATTTTAACAATATTTATTAAATATACAGTTGAAACTTAAAGTTAATTGCAAGAAATGTGCATAATAGTTAATAATAATAAAAAGTTTTAATAACATTTTCAAGTGTATTCTAAAAACAAACAAAAATCTTTATTTAGGAATAGCTCAAATTAAATATAAACAGCACTGTGACCCTTTTATTCCGAAGTTATGCAGAGGATGAAAAAAATTACCAATATCAAAGATTAGGTTATTTTCATTACTGACAACATAAAAAAAAAACTTTACGATATAACGAAAGATAACGATAGTTATTGAATTATCGCCCAGCCCTAGTGATATCTCCATTTAATTAAATTCAGATTATTTGAATCATTTGATATAATTTGTTGGACATTCCACAAGTACCATTCAGTATTCTGTATTTTAGTTCATATGTCATTAGAAGTGTTGAATGCAGAGGATAAGCAGGGAAGAACTTATGCAAGCACCAATTCACAGTGCTTTATAGAAGTTCTAAATAACTGAGTTCTCTGTTTTTTACTTTGGGGGCGAGTGCAGGAAATTAGCGGGTTACTCTGCCAATGACAATTTTGAACTTGACAAGTCTTTAATAAAGCACAAAAATGTACTTCTTTATAAGCTCTAGTATTTGATATGTTGCTTCCAAGTGTGATGAAAAAGCTCTAAAAGACTATTACGGAAGCTCAACTGCTAAGAAGAGCCCACTATAAATCACGCATTATCTCTCAAACACCACAGCAAAATAAAACACTGGAAATTGCTTTCACGACACCAGGTATAGCATAACAATGGCGGCTTCTTTCGGGCGTACAAGGTCTTGAGCCACACTGTTGAATAATGCTGATAAATGGGGAGTTATTTAGCTGTAGTCTCGCCAAGTCATTGGACAGAAGCACGGAGAATGAGCACGATGCTACATCAATCACTGTGATCAGTTTGCAGATGCTTGTCAAAATGTCAGCCCTCTCACATTTATAAGCCTGCAGATGAACATGGACACACCCTATATGAATATTAAATAATCTCATTGCCCAGGCCGCTCTCATGATAGATTTATCATCATTAGCAGCATTATAATTGCACTGCTTACAATACTAGTCACATATGTCAGTATTGTGTTGAGAGCACAAACGTATAATTAATCATATATTGTATAAAATAAGGTGAGACTTCTTCCTGCTACAATGGAAATTAACCCAAAGGCCTGTCAACAATTAAGGGGTGTACGGCAGTTATTTCTGTTATTAATGTATGGATTCATTGCTGGCGTGCTTTGTCATTGTGCTCACCTTATTATTCCAGTTATCACTTAAACACTCACCTATGTGTCACGGCTTTATTAATAGACTTTACCCCCCTCTCTCTAGCTCCTCTCCCTTATTCGCTCTCACTCTCTGACATTTTCATTTTTTACGGCACATTAGGCTATTGAAGGAACCCTGTGTTAAAAGAGGCAGAAGAGACAAATGGACTATCCATGTGTGTGAACAGTTGGACCCAAACTGTCACTACAGCGTATGAGTAGTAGGCATTGGCAATGAGAAAGATAGCCATTTACATCTGTAGCTGTCGGCTTCTACGGGACAGAAAACGGATATATGTCTTCATTGCCGCACCTCCTAATGTTGACATTTTAATAACACAACAAACTACAACAATGTGAGTGTAGAGAAAATAATCTCTTATCCTAATGGACTTCTTCTATATATGTATTATAAATGCTGAAAAATGGCCTGCTCTGTGAAACTGGCAAGTGGGAGAGCTTCGGGGGTATAGAATATAACAGTAGTGATTTTTCAAAAGTATTAATAATTTCTTTCTGTGCTGCTGCTCCAGCTGAGGATGTCTAATTTTAAACTGCAGTGCAACTACCACATGTTACATATACAGAGAGTGGGGTCGTCTTTAGCAGTGTTATATTTTTGTCACCTTTTGCTAAAGTTGGTTGCACACAGATTGCAGTACCATGATAAGCTGAAATCCGTCTTACTGAACTACAAGCACAAGAGCAGTACTTTAGACGTAGGCATTCAACACCGGGGCAAAGATGTGACTCTCTATTGCACATTTCAAATATTCATTGCTCTCGTGTGTATATATATATATATATATATATATATATATATATATATATATATATATATATACACACACACACAAACACACACAATTAAATACATATATACACACACACACTATATAGTGTTTTAAAAGGCAGAAAGACATGGCATACAAGTAAGTAATTGTCGTTCCTCAATGGAGTGCACATGTGACCGCTGCAAATTTGGGCGACATAATAAAATCACAGCGGTTGTTCTTTGGGACTTGTTGCAAGTTTTAAAAAAAGGAGACATTTTCTATCATCAGCATTCATTCAAATGGAAAAGCTGCAATAGCTGATCCCATTTTCACGCTTGTACGTTTTGGAGGAAAATAAACTGCTGCATCTCGAAAAGGTGCTGAATGAATCAAACCTCCCATAATTTGAGCCTCGATTCATCCTGGCAACCAGGTGCCTTGTGTTACTGCATTTAGAGTGATTGTGGCTCCAGTTCCCACTGTTCATCATTTGTCTCAGATTAGTGTTGACCCTAATGTCTGAGCCTTCTAGAGCATCACTTTTTTTCCTTGTGTGTTGCCAAGGCGATTGCCCGCAAGAGATAAGGTCAAGAGGGAGGTGGCCATGCTGGAGTGCTGGCAAAAGAAAGTTTGCCTGAACGGATGGGTTTCCACTTTAAAGCATTCCTGAAGTCAATTTGGAGAGAAATCTCGGTGCCCAATTTATTCTTAACACATGGCTCTTTCCAACGCAAAGGCAATTCAATGAATGTCCTTTGTTTAATGGGGAAAAACAAAAAGATAGGATATTTCTAAACATTGACAGCTTAAGAAGGCTTAGACAGTATTTGATGGAAACCGGATTTGATGGAAATTTGATGGAAAAAGATATGGAGAACTTCAGAGGTTATGAAGTAATTTAATTGCAGTATGTTACATTGGTTTAGGAAGAAAACACATATGAACCTGCTTAAATTTGACAGGTTCCCTGTTCACAGATGTTCTTTGATATTCATGAACAACTGTCTGGGGTGGATGTAAGAGATTGCTCATTCTTTCATCTTCTTCCCCTAGCTCTTCCTCAAGTGTCTCCTAGCGTTCAACCCTGACAACCCATCTGAGGTAAGGTTTTGTGCCATTAGCGGTAATTTTACATGCTCGAAAAGGCTACGATTAAGACCGTGCATATTTGATGACTTGATCAAACTTCATAATGTTTAAATAGTGAAAGATTTTGTATATCGATATTAGGGAATATGGTAGAAAGGAGAGGGGATAATGAATATTTACATTACAAACCAGAGCTCTCCCTCTGTTGTAATAAATGTCTAAATAGGCATTTGGTTTAGTTTTGTTTGTTATCTTTTCCATTGTTTTGTTTGTTTATTTTTTGGTAGTGTGTGTACAGTACTTCGAAGCTACTTGTACCATTTTCCTGTTTTTTGCATTTTCAAACGATTGAGTATGCCAGGACGAAGCAAAGCTCTGTCCTCTCTATACCACAACACAGTCTTATAGAGATATCAGGCCCTGCTATGGAAGCCATTAGCTAACAGGGTGATGCACTTTGATGTCCTACCTCAGACACATCAAAGTTCTTGGGAGGTCCAAACATCTGTTTTGGTTTCAAACAACATCTGCACACCAGTCTGACAAACAACAACTTTACAGCACAAACTCTGAGACAACTGTGATGGAATATTTTATTTTAGCTATATACAATCCTGTGTTTTACATTTCTATCTGTTTAGACAGTTGCTTTGTTAAGAATACACACCCATTTGGCAGTGTTTGTGAAAGGGGGTTGGTACAGTATGTT
>JAOEHI010000007.1:6484245-6507731 GCA_025447815.1 Percopsis transmontana | reverse complement strand
CCTGGTGGGACACTTCACAGACAGGCTTGGAACTGTGTGTGAACTGTTTTCCATTTCTTGCAAGATCTTACAATTAATTAATTTACAAAGACCATATATTTCCTCTGTTCCAGTGTGGTATATTACTACATTTTTCCATAACACAACCTCCAAAGATCTTCCTTAATATCCGCCTTATTTAATCGTGAAACACCTAACATACTGTAAATGTCTCATGTGCTGGCAGGTGCATGATGAATAGTGTCCAAGGTTTTGACACCCTCTTACATGGAATCACAACATGCAAATGCCGTCATGAGAATAAAATCAAGTAAATTCTGGGGCATATATTAATCTCCGTGATTGCCCTTAAAATTGTGTATTTTATACTCCACAACACAGCATGAGGATATTGAATACATTTAAATGTTGCCACAGGCTATTTCTGTCCCTGGAAAAGGCACTAGGCTACTGGACATGACAAAATAGTAGTGAGATCTAGAGTCGCGCACTGGAAACATAATTTGATAATGACTGCATGATCAAACAGGCAGGTACAGATTCTCCTTGCTTGAGCAAATTACAGATGAACACATAAGGCATTGACACAGCTAATTCCATCATAGAAACCCATCCAATACCAGTACTATAGATGTTTTAATATAGCATACATACAAAGTATCGGATACACTGACCCTGTTAATCAAATGGTAATGTGTGGTAATATCATGGTAATAAGGACTGATGTGCTCTTAAAGCCACAAATCCTCGCTGCCTGAACAAGCACATGGATTTGTTGGGACTTTTGAATATACATGCACACTCTCGTCAGTCTACCACATCTCTGTGTGCGCACGCTGAAGTCTGAGCGGATCTGTGTCTATCCTCAGCAGATTGATAGGCCTGCGAACTCAACCCTGCAAATCCAATGGGCCTCCTTCAAGGAGGGGAAAAATGGAGTGCTGTCACAAATGTGCACAAATCACTTTTACTATCAATATGTGCAGTGTAAAATATAAAAGCAGAAATGGAGGCATAGGAGCACACGGGTACTGTAAAATCAGCATAGCGGTTCAACATTAAGTTATTCTCTTCTATAGCTTATCTTACAATTAAAATGTCTCTTCTTTCCTTGTTTGTTTCAGCTTCAATCTTACCAGCACAGATAGTGTTTTATTATTTAATAGCAATAAATACATTCTACTATATTTCTTGTAATTGTTATTTGACATCTATATTAGAAATACAATGATCTAACTGCCAAACAGAGAGTGTAGGACAGGGGAGTGGGTGCTCTTTAGCAGGAATAATAAGAATCATTATTATTTAATGGAGATTCCATTTGTCTTGTATATAATAAACTGCGCAAACCCCTTTAAGACTGCAAGTCAGGGGTACATATTGCAAGTCATCATTCTTTTTGCTGAAGGAGGCAATGTTGCTGATGTTGCCTTGTTGCATTAGAGTCACACCAAGAAAACAAGGGGGCATAATCTAGGACATGCTGTCTGAAATCATTGGGAAACAACTTCAGATAATAGACTCTGAGTCTGAGAACTCAGGAGGGGCATTGCTTTCAAACCAGCGGGACCTTGCCCACCGGCGCAAATCCCAATCCTACTGTACCTGGACTGCCAACAGCTTAGCAGCATATTCAGCTTGGTCAACGGTTCAGGTTTAGTGATAGTTAGTTCATCAGTAACTACGGTGATGTCACCATGTACAATGGTGTGTTCAGAAGTGTGTACACTCAGATATTATGCAGGATAACTTTTTGGTGGTGTATAAATATTGATTTAATCACATCTACCTAGATATAGCATAATTAAGCCAGTTAACTACAATTGTGCCGCCCCCCCTAAAACGGCCCGCGAGTTCTTGCAGTAGAAAAACGCCTATTGTCTGGCCTATTGCTGCAACACATTAGCACTATAAGGCACTTTTCCACTGCAGGAACTTAGGGCACCTCCCAGGTGGCGTGTAGGCGTGTAGGAACCTCTGGTCTCACGAGTTGACATAGCCTAATAATTTTGCAACAGCTTCGACCGCAGTGTAAATTCAGAGCGCGTCAAAACAACGACAACAGACATAAACATGGAGGGAACCGAGATAGTTGCTAAGTTGCTCTTTGTTGTTTTACCCTACTGTATATGCCGTTCTCCTCTTGCGGAAAATAGGCTACAATCAGCGATCTTTCATAAATACTTTTTCTATCGGCATAAACTTTCACATGCACAAAATTGGTGTAATTAAGAGATTCACTGGAAAGAAATATTTTTCATATGCTTAGAACCCCTCCCAGCAGTCTTTCTGGGCCGCCCAGAAGTACCTACCTCCCGAAAACGACCCTGAAAGAGTTCCTACAGGGAAAAGCGTCTATAGTCAGCTGTCAGCAAACCGGCTGGCTGACAAATTGGCCATTAGACTGGTAAAGCAATAAAAATGCTAACAATGTGGACAGTGCGTGTATATAAATCTGGAGCAGTGGGAGGGATGCTCACCACTCTTGCAGATAGGGCAGCACTGGTCGGGCTCATACTGGGGATCCACGCACTCCGTCTGAGGGCAGGCTGCCACGGTGCACAGGACCTCTCCGCTGGGCTCACATCGGCACTTCTCACACAGAGACACCTGGACACCGTTAAGGAGGGAGTCATTAACGCCGCTGCATATCAATCACACACACATCGCACGCGGGAAGAACACACACACACAGAACCACAGGCTTTTCTTACCATTAATTACCTTCTTTATAGCTTGTTCTGGCCCTTTGCTTGTCTGACACTGTGTTACACAAATGCACACACACACACACACACACACACACACACAGACCTGTCTGGCTAGTTAATCACAGAGAGCATTCATTGAGTGTGAGCTACATCCACTGGGAGGTCTGATCCCGCAAGGCTTTATTGGAAATGAACGTTTCATTTTAAGCAGCGCCTAGCGGAGGAATGAACCTCTCTCTACAATCAAGGCAAATAGTGAATCAATAGGAATGGGAAACTGAAGAAAGATGCCTCCAATTTCCCCAGCACTTGAAAGAGAGTAGAAAATTGCTCGGTTAACGGAGCATCATCCATCCAACGATATATATATATATGCACAGTGTCGTATCGATGGGCTGATAATGATCCCCTGATGTGGCAGCGCCTAGTGAAAGCCTCACTGTGTGGCTATACTACCTGTTGCGACGTGTGCACTTTTAAAAAGGTACACTTGATTTAAAGCTACACTTCTCGATTTCGGTATAGTGCATCCAGTACCACGAAAAAGGTGCGGGGTGGGGAAAGGCGCAGCTCTGGCCGTGCTGTGGGGGGAGGGGTAGAGAGGAGTGCGAGCCACCCACAACTCACGTGCGGTACAATTTTGTACGGTACAACAGACGAGGCCTTTACCTTTAACCATCATGAGAAACGGAGGGCTTTAATCCTAGCAGTCTGCAATGATTGCAGGTGGCTTGTGCCTCCAATGTTAAAGAGGACGCAGGGTAGTACTTATGTTAGCATCCTGGAATATAGCAATCAGCCATGGCAACAACCTGCCTGTTGCTCTGTGTAAGTACCACCAAACGACCCCCCCCCCCCCTCTCATCCCCCCATCCACCACAATTCACCACCGCCCACCCATCGCACATGATGCTGGCTGCTCACTCCATTGAGAGCTCTGCGCACATTCCCCTTTAGAGGTGTCTTTGCCCTGATAAGACGACAGTAAAACCACAGTTAGCAAGAGTAAATCCCGTATTAGCACACTCGTTGATGTTGGCGAGTGATCCGTTAGGCTCTGATACAGTAGCTGTATTAGCTCATGCTGTGGAGCTGCACCGATTCTGAAAGGAGCTTTCTCCCTCTCAACACACACACACACACACACACCTTTGCAGTACATATGGAGTGAAGAGGTGAAAGGGCTGCACATGCAGTATATGACATGTTCTTTGGGCTTACAGAGGAATTTTAATTTAAAATATATCAAAAAGAGTCTGTTGACGATGTGTTGCTGAGTGCAGCCTCGGGTAGGCTAATATTTAATCTGTGTGAAAAAGGATTGAACTGACCTTTGGCATATTGAAGCTGCCTGTCTGTTTGCTTGCCCGCTGGATGGCGGGATAACTAGCTTGTGTGTAGTGCCTCACACTCCATTAACTGTGCCCGCTCTTCTGCCAGCATTCTTAAGGTTTGGGCATGTCAGAGTTGAATGCAGTTAACAGGCTTACCTTAAACTCTTCCAGCGAGCCGTAGATCTTCCCTCGAAACTCACAGTAGTTCTTCTTCTCCTTGCACAGGGGACAACACTGGCTGGTGTCCACTTTAATGCAGCGAGGGTGGACCTTAGGACATTCTGGCTTGGCACACAGGGGACCCTCGTCTGTGCAGAGACACGGGCACGTCGAAGGACCCGGGGTGAACTGCTCACCGATGGCGAACACAAAGCCGCTCTCGTCCATGCAGCCCTTCCCCCTGTAGTCTGGGTAGGCATACTCATCGATGGCCTCCAGGGAAAAGTTGACTTCGCTGGTAGGTCCCTCGTCGATTTGATTCGGGCCATACTGTTCACTCCACAGCTCCTGGAATTTCCCACCCTTGGAGCCACGTTTCTGGCCCCGATTGACTGTAGTCCTGTTAGCTTCTCGGCTAACCTCTGCGCCCAGGGCGTTGAGCTCCTGCGGGCGCTGCTGAGCATTTACGTCTGGTGGCTCCTCAGAAGCCTGTTTGTCCTGGTGTTTGTCCTGCCTGGCCTGGGTCAGAACCCTCTCCAAGCGTTCTCGGCTCACCGGTAAGGGTGCAATTGGGTTACACTGAGCGCCAGTCATCAGGAACCACAACACAAAGAGGAAATCTGCTGTCATGGCAACAGAGTGCAGCATCTCTCCCCACCACCGGCAAGGTGGGAAAACACCGTGGCTCACATAACACACTTCACATCACAGGTGTGAGCCAGTCCATCTGGAAAGAAAAAATTAAGCTGAGGTTATATCATCAGTATTTTGTCACATGTAAGCGACTAGAACGTCTTCAAAGCACTATTCAGTCCTGTCAAATAAATACCCCTCATTTCCTGACGCAAGCTTGTAGGATCAGTGAATTGGATTGTCAAAATATGGTGTATTCATGGGGCAGTATCAGGAAATCAATATGACCTCATACATAAGACTTCCTTGCATCAATCGCTTCCAGCAGTGACAAAGTGTGAAAAAAATAGTCAGAGAATGACCTGAGTATAACACACTTTTCCCCTCTCTTCTCTCACATACAAAAGACTCAGTGGTCTCTTGTTACGATGTAGCAGAGTACACTCTACAAAAGGAGAAATGTATTGGAAAATAGAGCACAGCTCTACTCTAGATGGAAGGATTTACTAAGGAAAATCCATTAAAATTTCATAATAAACTCAGAGGGAAGGGAGAATTGTCAAGAATAAATTAAAATAAACAAAACACTGAACAATGTTTGTTCATGTCTTAATAGTATAGTCTATGTTTTTGTATTCGTGTGTTTTGATTATGTAGATGATGGAAGGCTTTGTTGTGTTTCCTACAACCTTCATTTTCATCATACAGAATGCTTACTCTCTTACTGCTGAGCACTGCCTGCAGTGATGTTGACATTTATCGCTTTGTTTGCCAGGATTTGAGATTACTCTGTATTGACTAACTTAACAATTAGCTGTGAAGTTATATTGGGTTTATAGGAGCAGCCCCTGCACCATTGATTGCTGTGTCAACCTCAATGAATAGAACTAATTCCCAATAAGCAACAGCCCCGTACAAGATCTACTTTCCAAAGGAAAATTCCTAGATAACATTTGATTTGATAGTAGAAGTTCAGTGAAGACTATTCAAAATAATGATTTCAAACTGTGAGAGTAAATTGACTATCTATATTTTAAGCCTTGTAGTTTTCTGTTCCTGAATTCTGATTAATTCGGGAGGGGTGGTGGGGGAGATGTCTTGAAATTGGCTACTGACTGCTGGCACACCAATGGAGGCAGAATTCTTGGAGCCGCTGAGAAGTAGTAGTATGCGGTGCATACCATGCAGCTGAGCGAGAGGGAGGGTGTGACAGAGACAGAGAGACAGAGAGAGAGAGAGAGGAATGAGGCAAAGCCTCATTAGCAAAAACATCTCGGCTTTTCCTAGTCTCACTCTCCACCTGAACAGCTGTTGCTGGCTCTCATACTGATGTTTTGCCTCCTCTGCCCTCATACAACATACAGGTCTAGGCACTGTGAGGCCCTCAGGTCTGATAGGAGAAAATATTGGTGTTTTCTTCACATGGAGGAGGTTATTAATACTCGTACTTAATTTCATCCCTATATACCCAGCAAACATTAGTATTTTTCCAATGCAATGACTATAAAAATCACATAGGAGACCCACAGCTTGCAAAGATGACTATTGTAGGTTAAGTGATGAACACATAACAAAACAGACAGTTGGTAGCCACAGTTATTATTTTTTGTGTAACAGGCCAAACCTCTTTTAGTTGCATGGTTTTCTGACACATTGGCATTGGCGTTTCATTTGAATGTGTTGGTTTTATTTGTTTAATAATCCACGTTGAGATCAGACCAATGACGAACAATCACCAGTTCAATCTCCAGGCCAGACAGGTTTATTACCATCAAGGGCCCTATCTCGCGCCTGGCGCAGCTCTGCGCCGGGTGCGAGATAGGGCCCTTGATGGCAAGTTGTCTTTTCTAGTTTCAGACTGACGCAGCTGTCATTTTCCCATCCGCTGCCCGCATTGTTTAAATAGCTAATGCACTTGCGCCCATCTGAGCGCCCATGTTTTGCCCATGTTTTGGTCTTAAAGTTAGGTGTGGTCAGGCGCATTGTTGGCGCATTGCTATCTTGAGGCAGCGGAAATTGACTGCGCGATTGACCAACACAAACCTGGTCTAAAGTCAATGGCGCAGTATTTTACTTTTAAAGTCGTTTTAAAGTTTAAAGTCGCATTATCAACATAGGCGGGTGCACAACGTGCGTACAGTAGCTACACAACGTGGGCACCAGTGCCTGGTACACACACAGAGACCAGTACCTGGTACACACACAGAGACCAGTGCCTGGTACACACACAGAGACCAGTGCCTGGTACACACACAGAGACCAGTACCTGGTACACACACAGAGACAAACATGCAAACGATTACAAATAAAAAGATTACAATGTGAAAGATTATCATTGTGTACATCAAGATATTTTATCCTGCTGGAATCCTGCTGTTGCCGTAGATGGTCTGCTCGCCCTTTTACTTTGGACTCTAGCAGATCAGTTTCCTCTGCAGCGCACTGTTCTTTCTTACTACTTGGCAAATGCACCATTATAATAGGAATCCGCCAAGGTGCAAGCACACAAGGCTCTTAAAGAGAATGGTTTACTGCATGTTACACCCAAAACACACCCATGAATACTCAAGAGACCCCTTTGAATCATATGCGCCCGGCGCTGCGACCATTTTAGATGGCTAACTATAAATTTTGCCTTTTCTGATAAATATTTACAGCTGGCATTCTGCTGAAGTTGCGTGTGGTCAGTTTGAATGTGCTTGCATAAGGAGAGTGTTGTGTGTTCTAAGCAAGTGTATTGAGTTTTGTTACAATATGAATATTCATGACTGTCTTATTGTCCTAGACCTTGATTGGCTTTTACTGTGTGTCTCAACATGTGTGTGTATATTGAGTATTGTCAAGTCAAGTCAAGTTTATTTATATAGCCCTTAAATCACATTACAGTCTCAAAGGGCTGCACAGGTCCACATTTCCCATGGAAACAAATGACACCCCCTTTCCCTATTCCTCCCATCGGGAAAGGAAAAACTTAAAAAATGAAAGAAACCTTGGGAAGGGACCACAGAGTGGGGGATCCAACCTTTCCTTGGACAGTTAAGCATCACATGTATCACAATGTGTCCAGTCAAACAGAATCCCTGAGCTGTGCAACGGCCAGTCCAATGCACCAGTGACAGAAGCCACACGAGGACACATCCAGGACCCCGATCCCGGCCAGGTACGTTCACCATCCATTGTGCCTGCACACCAGCAGTGTGTCAATCGCAGGGGCAGGAGATATGGTTGTGGAGAGATCCGGCCATTGTTGTCCACAGTGAAGAGACGCATGTTAGTGTATCTAGCGCGTAACCATTTTGGCTACCCCTAGCTATGGATGATCAAATGCCTGACTATAAAAATAGGTTTTAGGTTTGACTTTGAAGGTCCTTACACTAGCAGCACATTTTAGGGATGGATAACAAGCCTGTCTTAAGCATCTATCTATATTGCTAGAAAGTTGATGCCGCTTTGTACAGTAGGGTGAAGGCCGTCAATCCTCAGCATGCCGGGTCGGCCCCAGAAAGAGGGCCAGTTATTTACAAATAAGTATCCCTTGTCTATAGAGGTTTGCCAGCCAACGGTTGAGGGAGGATAGCCTGCTCAACTTCTCACTCCCACCCCTCACGGACAAGGGACCAGGGACAATTACTCGATGCCGACACATCTTTCTGGCGAAGTCACAAGTCCTAGCTATGTTACTCTTTGTGACCTCTGATTGTTTCTTCCTCACATCATTAGTACCGACATGCATAACAATGTTAGAGTAGCTAGTGTCAGTCATGTGTTCCTGTTGCTCATGTCTATAACTGGAGCACTCTAAGATTGATCTCTACGTCGGTTGCTCTGGTTCCTTGCAGACAAACAGCCGTGGCTGGTCTCTTAACCCTAATGTTTCGGGTCGGAGTCGCCTATTACTAATGTACAAGAGTCGTCATGGCTCCATGAGGTGGAAGATACAGGCGAGCGTTCAGGGCTAGCAAGAGGGGAAAAGCGTTTTGAAACCGGGAGGGGTTTCAAACCGGACCTGCCATGATTTTCGAAATCCCGAAACCAAAACAAACTCCTCACTGCTAACAGGACTAACAGGACTAGCAGGCCAGCTATGACCCACGCTATCAGGTGTGCCGTCACATCTAAATTTACCACATTAGCCTTTTCTAGTTGACGGACACGTCTCTCTAGCATGGACAACCTATCTAGGAGCAAACCACACAAAGAACAAGACACATACACATACTCACCATACTGAGTTTTTAGAGTTTATATCTTACCACAGGGGCTAACGGCTAGTAAAATTCATCTCGAGTCGGTGTTCAGTTGGCTGGATCTATAATCAGGTTATGCGGGGGGGAAAGGACAGAAACAGAAGGTACCATAGTGACAGAAAAGCGACAGAAAATAGTAGAAATAGGAGAGGAATAGGAAAAGATCGAACAATCGCAACAGGGATATCGCTGCTAGCGGATATCGAGCTAGCTTTCCACACCAACAGCTCCGATTGTGGTTGTGCTTCTGTTAACCAAGGGAGAAGCCTACAAAAGCAGAATGATAGGTACAGTAAACCAATGATACTAATCAACAAGGTAAAAGTTACATAAAGAACAGTTGATTCAACTGCGGTGGAGCTTGGAGACGATTGCCAGACGTCATGTGTATATTGTACCTTGAAGGACAATAAACTAACATGCATCTATTACTCAGGCCACATCTGCTTGGATGATTTCTTGGTTCAAAGCAGCCCTGCTGTTTTGAGACTAGTGTTGCATGGTATAACGATACTAGAAAGGTTACGATACCCCATATTATCAGCCTTTTTAAGAATGACAGTGTTTTAATTAGAGCCGTATGTCCTGTGTGTGTGTATGTGCAGCACTCTGCTTCCACTCCCTCGTGGTCGTGCAGTTTATTTTTCTCATGCATGCTGCAGCTTTCATGTGATGTGACAAAACGAGGTTGCGAGTACGAATGCTCTTGGCGTCTTGCCGCGACTTGTAAAAAACTCCGACGGAAATATTTACTTGCATCGCCGACAGTGAGGGCAAGCCTACAGACACCACGAGACCCGTCTGTAAAAATTTTTCAAACTGGTGCAAACCAAGGGAGCAATCACGTCGAACTTGGCTAAGCACCTTGCCGAATGCCGACAGTATGCGGAGCTGTAGGCTAATAGATAACATAATTACATGTAGGCTAATAGATAACATAATTACATATAGGCTAATAGATAACATGTAGGCTAATAGATAACATAATTACATTATGCCCAAGCCCATGCCTTGGGCATAATGTAATTTTAAGTCAAATGAGTGATTTATTTTGTGACAAGCTACATTTTTTCACCATCGGAGTTTGAGTCTTATTAAACGCTGTTTAATAACTGATATCTGATTAAGTTAACTGTAAAAGAAATCGCAAACTCAAGTGCAGGCGACCTCACTGCATTCCATGTAAAAGCTTCACGTTATGACTACAATAATCCAATTAATAATGGTATAAAATGTAAAAGGTTGTGTTTTGGCAGAAAATGTTGTGCAGGTTCAAACTAAAGCACAATAATGACATTTGAGTGTTTCCCCTTTTTTCGAAATAATATCGAAATTTCATGACGAAAATTCATGACTTGGTATTGTATCGAAACAAAATGTTGGTATTGTGACAACCCTATATGAAACACCAGTCTATTGTACATAGTTTTACAAGTAATGACCTATAGATCTCACATATTACATTTTGTGCAGAAAATATTGGCCATTTTGTTCCAGCATTTACATAAACAAGCATTTACATGTTTTTCTGAATGTTTATTTTAATGGGATATTATTAAGGCATACCTGCATAGGGGCAAAACCCCGTTTAACAATATCAAAGATGACTTATCGTGCCAGAACACATGCCCAGACACAGACACACTAGGCGGCATATGCTTTCTCATATGTGGGTGTAAAGAGCTTAACTATACAGTGGGAATGAAGCTGATGGGCTGATGCATTTACATTTTTGTCATTTAGAAGATGCTTTGGTTACTTAAAGCAGATACATTATAGAACAGACAGACAACTTAAAGGATCCTGAATAGAACTCTATGGGAGAATTCTGTGACGCCAAAGATGGCACTTGCATGCACATATTGTATGCCGCCCCTCCCCCCAAAGAGCCAATCATCTGCTTTATAACAGCCGAACCGGGAAACCTATTAAGCCAGTCGTGTCGTTGCGCTGACCTTGCGCATGAGTAGCAGAAGTATAACCTGTGGGAAACAAATCTTTTTAAACCTTATTTTTGGGTCAAAGTCACCAAACTTTTGAAGCGTTTAAAAAAAATAATAATTTATTTGACTGGTGATTCTCTACATGAAGTTTTTTATGTCCTGGTGACCATTTAATTAAAGTGCAGTTATTGCTCTCTCTCCATTCATTTAGATAGTTGCCTGGCCTGAAAAAACTGCACGCAGGCATTGCCAAGATGGCTGCCGAGTGGCCAGACTTGCCAATAAGGACTTTGCTTAAAGGCACTACAAGGAGTTCTCTTATTTCCCAATCAGTGTCCATGTTTCTGTGATGCATCTGTGTATCTGACACAAGAAAATGAGACCATCGACGACAAAGTTGGCAGTTTTATTATGATGGTTCCAAATACCAGGTCGGATTCTCTGCAAAAGCAATTTACGCCATACAGACTAAAAAAATCATCATCACCATACATCTTGCAAAACAGCTGATGTAACTACTGAAGAACCCTTATGTCTTTCAACTGTTCCCTTCAATACAAATACACCTGTCAGCAGAGAGTCGAGGTAGCTCTTAGCGACGAGGCAATGGGGCTCATGGGAAATGCAGTCTGCTATCACTTCTGCAAAACTCCTCATTGTACCTTTAAAGATGTAGTGCGTTTGTCTGTCATTTTTGCCAGAAGGGAGCATGGCTGAACGAAAATCTCCATAAATACATATTCTGCCTAGGCATGGGCATTGTCCAATCATGTGCATCGGATCCACATTCAAATAGAATGGTGGTGCGGCTTTTGATAAATGTAGTTCCTTTCATCTGAGGGACTTCAAGGTGATGGCAAAATGCTAATTCTGCTCAGCTAGTGTGTGTAGGATACAGTAGATATTGAAATACCCTGGCTAAAAAAATACTAAATTGCATGACAGTGATTTTACACATTATGCCTTTAAAAGCAGATGAATCGATTGTACATCACAGTCACTGTCAGAAAAGCTGTACATAAGAAGTGAAGTCGTCACAGAGCAAGATACATTTTATTCTACAGTATATGATATTGTATTTCTGTTAAAGGCAATGTGTTGTGAATTGGATTGATTGTACCACTAACTATAAATCTAAAATATATACATTTCATAAAGATTATATTTACTAGATGTATTTCGTCGTTCTTCTATGAATTCAAATTGGATGCCATCTAGAGCAAAACCCTGTCATGCCCTCAGGGCTAAAATGAACTCAGAGTGATGATGTCCTTGACATTATGTGGCCGACAATTTATTTAATGCTCATTATAGATAAAGATATTCCCAATTACACCACCCTGATTTGCCACTGATGGTACATATACAAATTCACCAATTTACTTTGCAGCTTAAGTCAACTGGACATGGCCAATCATGGGAGATGAAATGTAAAAAGTTTAGACAATGCAGGCTTGGATTCAATGAATGATCCTAAACCTAAAAGACAATTCTGTATAAATGGTGGATAAATGGTGTAAAATGAGAAAATCTAATTAGAGCAATAAGGGACATCAGCACAGAATCCAAGCCATCTGGTGATGAATAAAGATTGCTTCAGGGCTGTCTAATTGAATTTAATCCTGACTGTAAATCTTACTTGTGACCCAGATCCATAAAAGTTTACTAACTGACATTATCTTTATGTTAACTACAGTATACTGTAGGTAAGAATTTAATAGATTTTATATATGACTCCTGTTGCCAAAAAAAACCCTTGTCAGACAAAAATATTTTAGATTTTACTCAGCACATAAAAACAAATAGGAAGAGCTATGATGATGATGATGATTATGATTATGGCGGTTTTGCCACTTTTGGTGTGCCACCTCTTGACTTGGCTCAAGCTTATGTCATACTCAATTTACTCATTTGTAAGAAAAATAAATAAATATTGCATTCGTGAATGTGTCGAGTCGACAGTGAGCCCGCCAAGGCTTCTCAATCCACCAAGATTAATAGAAATAATTGCATTAGAATGAAATATTGCTCAGTTTACGTGCGAGGTGTAAAAGAGCGCAACAGCTTTTTTGCACATCGTAATTTATATTCATGACGAGGAATCATTAAAATATTCACTTGATCGGTTGGCATGTTGTGATTTACGCTAGAATGAATAAAATGCTCTTAAATAAAAGTCACAATACAATTTTTTACACCACCTAAATTAAGATGATGTGATGTAAATCAAATGATCGGATTACAAATATTCTAAAATCTTTAGAAATAAAAGATTGCACACATTTTACCTGGGATTTTCAGTGGCCGTCTTGATCCCTTTCTTGGCCGTTAAGATTAAATAGAATCTATGAACTGTGGTCAGAGAGCCCAGGAAAGCAACAGTCTATCTTAATGAAGACGTGGAAACAAACGCTTAAGTCAGTCAAATGCAGTTTCGCTGTTGGACGCTGGCATATCCTCAGCGTGTTGCGCTAAACTTTCATCTACAGCGCTACAGTGCAAACGGTGTGTCCTTTGTAATCCTCTGCTGATGAAAGTGCTGTGCAGACGCTGCAGCTTCTGATGCCTATGGGCTACATTGCCACTTTTTAGTAACGGTTTACGGTTACCAAAAAAACAGTAGCGCCCCCACGTCACATGAGCATATAGCCAATTCCAATGAAATGGGGATCTCCCATTAACCACTAGATGGTGCGCTTTAAATTTTTTCTTTATCAAGTGTAACAGGCAGTCAAGCTCTGACCGAGAGAACCGATGATTCATATTATAGAGCTGATTTATGGGTTCACAATGTTCATTCGTGGTTGATATTGTTTTATTTTAATTCATGACATAGAAATACGTATTTTGCAAGTGTTCTCCTCTCCCAATATTGTATTCCAGAGGAAATGGACTGCATTAATTACAACAAAGATTCAGGTGCAACTAAAACCTTTCACTGTACTTATAAATTGCTCTTTTGAAATTGGTTAATGAAGGAAAGTTTTCAGCCATCCACTCACACCATGCCTGTGACAGGTTGAAAGAGGAAATCATTAATATAGCATTAGCAGCTGGCTGTGAACTCATAACCGCCGTGGGCACACAGGCGTACAGCTCTATTCGCTGGTACTGTGCTGTCCCTGAGGTTGAAATGTCATCCTTCAATGTCATTACATTTTGGTCCCCATTAACTATTGATTTTCTCCGCTTCAGCATTTTAGCCTTGATGTGGAAATGGCCTATACTGCTATACCATAGTGGACGGATCAGACAGAGTCCCCTAGTTCTACTTTCACGTTGAGAACGGGGGTAAGTGATTTTAATAGTAGGACAAGGGTAAGATGGAATAGGACAGTGCATATTTACAGAGACTAAGAGAGAGTGACTGAGCCTGAATATTTCTGCGAGAATATTTCTGCAACCTGGCTTTTAAATAAATACTTTAATCTAAAAGGTTACTCTATTACCCAATAGAAGCTGTGTTATCTGCTGCAGTGAACACCTGTGTGCACTAGTGACGTAAAAAGGGGGAAAAGCCCTATATGATTGACGGGTGGGACAAGGCCTAAAAATGCCATGGGTTATAGATTTTTATTGTGTTATGTTTGTTATGTGTTCCATTATTTTAAAATGTTTTCATCAGGGTCTTCATTTATCAAGACTTTACCTGTTTCTGCCTGCATGTGTTGGGATAGATTTCATATGACTTTGATATTGTTGGTTATGTGAAAATTACACATAACACACGGAAACTTTGTGTTCTCATACAAAGTCAATGTCATGAATAATGTCTATATTCTACTATATATATATATATATATATATATATATGTGTCATTGTGTGTATATATATATATATATATATATGAATATATATTCACTAGGCTTTATGTTTAAAATAATAAATTAGCCCCTCCTTATTCCCTCAAGTTATTGATAAATACATCCATCATTGTGGAATTATGCATTCCCACAACATAAATTATATTGACCATTTACCATATAAGAGATTTACATTTCAACACATTAATGAGAAACCCACCAATTTGTTTTTATAAAAAAAGTTCTATTTATTTTATGTTCATGTTCATTTTGTGACAATTATTACAATCCCACTTTGTTTGGAGTACCCCGTCCCCCCACACTTCAAAAAACAAAACAAAAACAAATAAACAAGACAAATTAAAATGACATTTCTTACAATAACTGCCCAGCATCAATAACAGACGGAACATTCCACTCATTTAGGTATCAGAAAACCAGCTTTCACAAAGCAATAATGAGTCAGTTTTGCCAGTCCCACTGTATGGAAATATTGTGAAGAGAAACATCCACTAGAATCCCATGTGGCTTTAGGATAATCCCATCAGAACTGCAATGTGCAATGTTACTACAGAACCCCCAAGCCTGTTACCATTGTTGAGATCCTATTGAAGAAAGGGAGGACATATGACAGGGGAATAAGGGTAAGGGGAGTGGTGCAATCATTTAAAAAAATGAAAAAGAAACTTAAAACATTGATTTCTACCATTACAACACAACTCTTCCAACATTAGAAAGCGTTTTCTAACAACACTTTCATGAGCTATTCACACAGATATAAAAGTCTATTTTTACATCAAGGAAAACATATCTATCAAGGAATATAGACCAAAAGGGTCTGTTTAAAAAAAAACATTTTCTAAGATACTAATAGAAGCCTGAGATATCCACCACAATTGTAACACTCGTCTCTAAGGTTAAATGGGGTGATATATGAAGCTCTGCATCATATATCATTTCACAATCAACCTGAAAGCCTATTCCGATATGGTCCTGTAAAATGCAACCTATATAAAATATAGTATACTGTTAGGCAACATTTGCTAGCAAGTTAGTAGGGCAGTAGATGCTGGTATACTCCAAAAATATAGATACTTCATGGTATCTTACAATGTCAGTTATGATTTTAGAACCACTACAGTCTGGCTTGACTTAAAGGTACACTCTTCTTTGTTATAGAAGCTAAAGTTTCTGCCCCAGCTCATTGTTTAGGTTTGAAACACAACTGTGCACAATTGGTGCGTGACTAAGTGGAGGTGTAGAGAATTTTGTGAGCTTATCAGTCCTGTTGGGGGAGGAGTAGAGAGGAGTGCCAGACACACAGCACTGAAGTTGTGAGGGGCGTCCGCTCTCTGGAGTTTCAACCAAAACAACATTGTATAATGCAATGCTGCTTTCAACCACAAGCAGAATTCAAATCGCAAATCGAGGAGTGTACCTTTAAAGAGTGCTTTAAACTGCAATGTCTTAATTACATTAATAAGGAGCAAATTTCTGTCTGTCAGACTTTTTCATTCCAGAGTTGGGCATTTTAGCAGCGTAAGGGGAAAGACCTTGTGTTAGACCAGAGGCAGCTGCTGGGTGCATAGCCAGGACAGGGAAAGTTTTCATGCCAAGTAGACTGGAAACGGGAACAGCATAGTGTGGGCTTTGGATGGTGGATAGGGTGGAGGGAGAATGGACACTAATGGTGGCGGGGGCTGGGGTTGTGGCAGCAAGAACAGCCATAGAGGTAGGTGTGGGGACAGTGGGAGTGGACTGAGAGAAGCTCATGTTCAGCTCAACGGGGTTCGCAGCGGAAGCAGCCTGCATGGTGTATTTAGCCATCTCTAAGCTGCAGACCAGACATTGAAGGTAGCGGAGCAGACAAGGGGTGGGGGCGTGGTTTAATAAGAGGTTAAGATAGAGGGGGCGTATAGAAAAAGACGAGGAGGAAGGTGAGAAAAAGGGAGAAAAACATCAAATTAAAGAAGGAATGCTGTGTGTGTTAATGCTAGTCTGAGAACAGAGCGGTGAATTGGAATAAATTCAACCTCGCCCTGATTGATACAACATGTCTGTGCTTAAATCTAGAGCATTCAATAGACTTATCCACAACGTCTTACCTGGCATTGATAAGATACTGGGCTACGCTGATACTGGCTGGTGAGCCTGTGATCGTGACTTGGCGCATGGCTGAGCCATCAGTGGCGCTGGCTATCTTGATGTGAGCTCCAGAGACCTGCCGGATCTCATTGATCTTACTGCCTTGTCTTCCAATTATGCAGCCAATAAACTGGATGTGGAGAAAATATGTAAATAACAAGACAGCTCAGGCTTTCCACTTCCAATCAAATATCAAGACAAAACTTTATATATTTATATGGCATTTTACTAAAACAACAATTGGTTAGTATATTAGTATCCAATTAGTATCTTTTCACCAGCTAATTTCATTCTTATACTACAACAAAAGGCACAACCACACAATTATAGGTAGCTACAATATAAAAGTTGTGCTCTTTGCATTTACTAGGGCACTATGATGGCAACTGTGCTCACACAGAATCATAAAAACATATTTTGAATAAATGTATTTTAAAAACCAATGGGTTTTTTTTAGAGAGGGGAAGGGGCCCAATCTCGTCAATCTTTCTTGTTAATAGTCATACCCTGCTGAGAGCCTAAATATAATATGTAATCACAAAGCTTGTCAGGAAAAACATTGATGTTTGGATACTTTCGTTTTTTTCAAGTGTAAAGATATTGTGTCCTAAAGCTCTGCCTGTAATCTTTCAAATTATTCACAGGCCAGAATTAATGTAGTATAGCTATTGCACTGACATAAAGCATTAAAATACTTCTGTAGATAAACAACACTTTTGGTGTCATTTTTAGTGTAATGGTAACAATTAATATTTAATGTTTGAAATGTTCTTGAATACAATATGCTGTAACTAGAGCTTTGTAAACATCCTTAACAATGCATTCTGGTTTTGATACAATGTGTTGACAAAGTAAATAGCATGAGGCTGTCGGGAAAACTGCCAGTGTTAATGCACGACAAACAAATTGACACTTACATCATTAGGTATTGCCAGCTCTTGTGAACTTGTAGAGGCAGATGCATCCAGCCCTGTAAAGGGTAGAATGAAGGGCTACTTTTAATGCAATAACATTTTTTAATTTTATTTAGTGTCCCCACTGTCATAGCTAACAAATATTAAAGTGACAGATACACACAGTCTAGCAACCAATGCACAGACAATACTGTATGTTTAATATAACCACACTTAGACAATCAATGAGTGCATTCGCCAGAGGTTTGCTTCATTTACTGATGAAGTACACATTGTTGATATCTGTCTAAAATTAAATTTAACAAAAACTCCTCTCCAAAAAAATCATGTTAAACAAGCAAGTCAGATTTGGCCCCAGGTGTGACATCATTTCTGGATCGTAATCAATTGTCTGCCACTCTCACTCATATAGCAAATGAAGTTAGGGCATCTGGGAGCTACGGCTGTGTCTCAATTTAAGGGCCGCATCCTTCAAGGGCTACATTCTAAAACTGAATGCGTCACAGCGGCGTGACTAGGCTGTCCTATTTCGAAGGCTCCTTCAAATGCGGCCGAGAAATGCAGCCTTCTTTTCCCAGGCCAACCTATCCCAAGATTCATTGCGTGCCGGTGACAATTGTATTTTTCAAGAAACATTGTGGACCAAGCAGCAGCAGTGACGGGGAGTATGTTTTTAAATGTAATATTAAAAAATTAAAACAAGTTAGTAGTGGCCAGAGGTAGAAAAGTCTGACTTCAAAAAGTAAAAGTCCTGCCAGGTTTTCCTTCTGCTGGTGATTTCAATTACAGGGACTAATAATTGAAAGTGGCAAAGATTATACAGTGAGCGCTCTAGAATCTTTGGTAGCGGTGTCACTACTTGCAGCTGTCAAGGCTGCTAGGCGACAGGAGCAGTGCTTTGTGAGGATCAGCTCCGTAGAAAAGACCGTTTCAACAATGCTTGCCTCGGTTCACACCTTCGTAGACCATGTTCTTCGAAGGATGCAGCCCTTGAATTGAGACACAGCTAAGGTCTGTCCAAAATGACAGTAAAATGACACATTTCCTGGAAAATGTTCGCTATGTCCTTGAATTCACTAAATTATGTTTGCTGTGTTCTGTGGTTGTGACTGAACACAAGCAATCACTTTGTTTTTATCAGCCAGGGTGACAGATTATTATCCAATCGAAAACACTACTCCTCCCTGTCATTTAACTGGATGTTCAGTCTACTGAAGTTTCAGTTACAGTCTACTGAAGTTTCAGTTACAGTAATTGAACGTAAAAAACACATACTGTAACAGCCATACTGAACGCACCGAATATTCTTCTATTACATAATTTAAACATCTCATTGTAACACATTGTTGAAATATAGCACATTTTATATTCCATTTTTTCTAAATGTTGTGCTGCTTTTCTCCCAGTTAGTTGTAGTACAGTGCATGGGTGTATGGGATGGTCAGGGTCAGGGATGCTCTGGCCAAGATGTTAGAATTGGAGGAAAATGTGGCACAGGTCAAGGATGGGGTCGACACGGTAGGACGTGTTTTGGACAGGGTGGTTGGGCGGTTGGAAATGTAACTTGGGAAGGTGTGAGAAAAGGTTAAAAAAATATTATATTTACTGTCTGGTAAATATTTACCGGACAAATTTACACAAATTACAATTAGATCATTTAGCAGACGCTTTTATCCAAAGCGACTTACATGGTGCTATTACATGGTGCAGGTAGGGGTTAGGCATCTTGCTCAAGGATGCTTACAGGTAGGCCACCTCCGGGGATTGAACCCACAACCTTCTGGCTGGGAGTCCAACGCCTAGACCACTAGACTATCCTGCCCCTATTAATATTTGATTATTTGATTTGATATATATTGACTTACATTATAGGAGCCAAAGCAACCGAATGCAATTGAAAATGATTTTGAACCATTAGTGGAGACAGTTCGATACAGTATACAGTATATCTATAGAGTCATCTGACCGCAGACAGCATTAAATATTGCGAGACAGTGCCTGCTGGACAACAGAAAGAGACTCCTCTCTGAGGAGAAAGGGACGCTTTGATGGTGTGATTTGAAAAGGAGTACACAGAGAGAGGGGTGGATGGACTTCCCCAGGGAACCTTGGGTACGTACCAGGGAAAGTAGGGTTGCTCTGCCCAAGGGAAGGGAGGGGAATATGCTGCATAGCCAACTGGTGAAGCTTGGTCAGCTGCAGGGCAGGAAGGAGGTTAGAACTAGCCAATCAAAATGGATTATTTCAGAGGAGCTGACAACTGCAATACAGACCAATCAGATGTTCATAAACAGCATCAAAAATTAAAATGTGTCATTGTGTGATTTTATCAGAAATTATTATTCTTATAATTTCCAGTTTGGGCCAAATTGATTTCAAATAAGGCACAGTACTCTTTGTTAGTGTTAGTAATGTTGAAAGATCAGGGTTGTTGAGGTTTCGTCTTCGCTGAGTAGGGTACACAGAGGGTGTTGTGGTAGCTTGGAGGGAGTAGGCAGTAGTAGGTTATTAGGACAGGTCTTGAAATAGAATAACACACTTACATCTTGATGTGCAAAAGCATACTGCCCAGGAATTGCAAAGGCCTTGAACAAATAAGGGAAAAGATTTAGTGGCACTGACCTGTTTTTCTTACATCTGTGACTTATCAATTATAACTTTTTTTATATTAAGTGACCCATACTGCATTCTCAAACCCAGTAAAGCCATACATTATTATACCACATGAATTATTATATATTTGATCAGTTCATTTAGTTAATGTTAAATGTTAAACCCCTTTTACAAACACATTTCAGAATATTAAAGCATCTTAATAAAGAGATTTTAAATGTGTTCTGTATAATTCTTTTGCGGTATAATTGCATAGATGTGTCCCTCTACTGGTGAAATTATGTTGTTATTACTGTAGGACAACATATGCATACATCAAAAAGAAACATTTATAGCATCAAGACATTTTTAAATGTTCCAGTCTAAGTATGATGGTGTGTTAATATACAGTTTGTAACATGGAATCAGACACCAGGGTACTTACTGGTACAGAGTGCTGTTGTGCTAATACAGCATGGTTAGCTGCTAGCATGGCCTTGGGGCGATACGGAATAGTGGCTCCTTTTGGAGGTGACTAGAGACACAATCATACAATGACAAATCAGGAAAGAAAAGGAATACCCATTTTTATGATTTTAGTGTAAAGATGGTTTACATGCTTCTTAAAACATTTTTGAGCAGCTTTAGTGTCTGCCATCTGAAACTTGGGTCTATTTTACTAAATGTAAGATCTGTAAGACAATGCTAAAACTTGTATAATGCTAAATGTGGTGCTATGCTGTATAAACTACCCTCTAAATATATTGAACCAATGTGACATAGTTGAGGAGCTTTGCTCTGTGACAATGCCTACCTCCAGCATGATGGAGCAGATGTGTCTCACACACTGAGTAATGGCCTGTGGTGTTCCTGAGATTGTGACAGCTCTCTCCGTAGAGTCCGGCAGCATGTCTCCAGCCACTTGCACCTGTGCCCCTGTGGTCTTAACATTGTCACAGAGCAGAAATTGAAGGCTAAGACTGAAAGGATCCCATCGTTAAAATTGTACTCATTACATGCGTGGTTTGTGGTTTGTGACTAGCGGAATTAGTATGCAGGCAGCACCTGCCTTCAAATTTGTATTGTCTCTTCAAATATTTGAAGAGGCGAGTATTCAGCCACCATTTTTAAAGGGATAGAAAATAAGCATGTCATATAGGTTCACTAAAATACACAACCACACAACATGCATTTATAGGCAAAAACCAAGGTAAAGTGTCTGAAATGTTATTTGATGTTTAAAAGCACCAACAGAGTGACTGTTGATGTGTCCTTATTTGACCAAAGGGGGGGGGGGGGGAACCCCAGACGATAGAAGATAGAAGAAAGAAGAAAAACAAGTGCATTCATACTTCTCTGATCTCCTTTATCTTGGAGCCTCCTTTCCCAATCAGCGAACCACACTGGCTCCCTGGAAACACCAGGCGTAGCGTCACAGGGGGCTTGCTTGTCACATTGCTGTTTGTCATTGCTGCAGTAATATCCTTGGGGAGACAAACATTTGTCAAGTAATTTTACAAGTCTTGGTAATTGACTGAGCTGTGTTCCAGATTTCTGCAATACAACATAAATGTATTGCAACTCTCAAAGTTCGTTTAAGGTATTAGAAAGTAAACCACAGCAGTTGCTCCCTACATATATGCCCCCTATATACAGACCTCCTCAAACTTCTCTGCAATCATAGAGAAGGCTCTGAAGATGCCTTCTGTAGGTCCTGTGATTGTCACTATTCTCTCAGGGGAAGATCCTTCTGAAATGTTGATGCGGGCTCCACTCTGGAAACACAGATTCCCATTTTTCAGCTTTCATACTGATCTGTCCCGAACATAAAAAGCTAGAAAAGTTTATACATTACAGTTGCCATTGCCCAACTTACTTCCTCTCTCATCTTCTTTACGGTTTCCCCTTTCTAGTGTTGATTAGAAAACATTGAAAAATGTATGTGAATAAAAGAAAAGAGGCAAAAGAGAAACTAAACACAAGATAAAGTAAATAAACAAACAAGTTTACCTTTCCAATTATACTCCCCACTTCCTGTGAATAAAGACATACCAAATCTTAATCTTATGGCATTGTAAAACTCCTTAAAAAAGCCTAAGCCATTAAGGCAAAAATCATTTAAACAATGTGCTTAAAATTTTATAATGTACTGGATGGGTAAGCTTTATTGTCCAGTTAGAAAATGGAACACTATACCCTGCAAAATATTTTTTTGTGATGCTCGTCTTTTCATCTTTAGTGACAAACATCAGTATATTAGCCATAAATCAAATGATCTTGATAGAGATTTTGACCAGTATCTAGGCAGCTGGTTACCTTGCCATGCATCAAGAGTCTCAGTGTGAGAGTAACATTTAGACCCCCATCTGAAGCCATTTCCTCCTTATCAGACTTCAAACGTTCCACACTTCAAAGTTAACACTCTGAAAAGAAAGAAAATATTTGTATTGTATTACAAGTACGTTGAAATTCCATGTTGTTCCATGCATCCATATCTGTATTATAAATACAGACATGTAACAGATTACTCTTGGATAGTTCTTGGTGGTAACTTGTGTCAACATGAACTTGGTCATAATGTTTACATGCCTTTAAAGCTCTCTGATGTGTGCGTTTCCTTTGTTTTTGTTAATACAGAATGAAGACAACCATATCCCTAGGTGTGATGTTCACATGGGACTGCATCTTAAGTTCAGTCTAAATACAACATGTGTAACTGCCTTTAATTAGATAAGATACAAAGTCACACAGGTTATACATAGCAAAGAAAGTGTTAACATATATTTCTACAACTTTGGTTAGTGAAGGTTTTTAAGAGAAGTTTTTACATGATTTAAATTATTTAAAAAGGTTACCATACATAGTTTTACAGAATATTGATTTTTTGAGTTATTTCTAGGACCAGTTTACGATGGAATGCTTAAAAGCTGAGAACAGCCTTACTGTACATGTGTACGGTGAAAACAATCGATGATGCAATAGGGGAGGGTCCTCTGTACTCCTC
>JAOEHI010000007.1:6469364-6481981 GCA_025447815.1 Percopsis transmontana | reverse complement strand
GCTTCCTGCGTCCACAAGGCCGGGCTTTCCTAAAAATAAATCTCTGCGTATTAAATCGGTGCTTTGTACAAGCGCAACACCTAACACCCGACTAATTGAGCACTGGGCAGGACAATGTTGTGGATGAGGTGTTCGGTTGTGTCAAACACAATGTCTTCATGGGGTGCTTCCCCCAGCGCCTCCATCCCCTCCCCCACACCAAGCCCCAAATAATGAGGCCATAGTGGATACAATACAGCCCTTCTGCACGCACAAATATATTCAGCTAAGATTCAAAATTGTGAAGGAAATGAACCAGCGGAGCATAAGTGGCATATTTAATTCGTTTTCACTGCATTGCACAGAGACAATGATAGCTGCTGTGAGCACCGCGGTAGTCTCTCTCAGACCAAGTGCACTGGACTTTCTACATTTAAACCAATGGGCCTCAAGCCCCCTTTTTACGCCGGAGAAGGAATTCAGTCACCGAGTTCTTCCATATTCAATATTAAACATTTGGTAGAGTAACTCAATATATATCTATAACTCAAGAGTTATAGGGATGTGTGTGTGTGTGTGTGTGTGTGTGTGTGTGGCAGTAACTTCTTTCTATCCATTCATTGGATATGCTTTAGCCCTCTAATTATTTTATTTCATAAATAATTTATTCCCATAATCCTTCATCTATACAAAACAGTACTAGAGAGTAGGGGAAATGGAAGTTCAGTGATTACAGTAGTAGCATAGTAGGGCTCTTTTAAACAGTATATGCCGAAATCTCAAATATATATCTGAAAGCAAACAGAATTTTTTTTATGATGATAATGACAAATGTAGTTGTAATTGAATATATTTATTAGTTATAAATTCAGTATTAATTGAATATAATTTTTCACATAAAAGGCTATTTGGTTGTTGGTTATCATTTAACAACATAGCCTACAGTAGCCCATCCACACACAAATAAATATCAGTTTATATTCATAAGTGCATAAATTAACCTAGGCGATTCACTATTAGGCTTACTGTGTTTCCCTTACTCTTCTGTCCTGTCATGGTTGGACGGTCAGAGCGTCTGTCTTGTGTGTCAGTGTTTCGGTATCGACAAAATCTCTTGAACAATCTTTTTAACAAAGTTATTTACTGTCGGTACTTTAAAAATGGCATGGCTATTGCCTTCACCAGCACCCACAACACCGTCAGCACCCACAACACCAAGTAGGAAATCCGAAATAAATCACGTCGTAACAAACTCGTGAATCCAGGAGTTAGGGGTTTGTTGTAGCGAACTTTAGACTTTGTCAGTAAGACGATATCTGTTCATGACCTACAAACTATTCTCTATTTTCGTGATTTCAGGAAAACTCGCCCTGCCAATGACACTGTCCCAACATTCACGCCAAAGCGATCCATGGACTTTCAAGAACTCTGCACTTTCGAAAGTTTCAAGGAAGTTTGGGGACATTATGGTTACTCAGAAAACTTACGAGACGTCATTGAACGGGACTTCACAAGGATAAAAGGTAATTTTCGTGAATTTAGTTTTCAGTGATTCGTTCCAGTGGCTTCGTACTACGTATTGATGTCCATTGATTCCACAACACCATTTTTTAAACATAGGAATAACTTATCTGGACCATGCAGCTTCAACTCTGTATCCTGAGTCGCTAGCCAGAACTTTCTGTCAGGACATTACAAGAAATGTTTATGGTGAGAGGGGAAGTGGGCGTGTCCTAAACATATTATATTATATTATATTATATTATATTATATTATATTATATTATAATTATTATTATTATTATTATTATTATTATTATTATTATATTTAAATAGTTTCTACCTACAGGCAACCCGCACAGTCATAGCCCAAGCAGCAAATTAACGCATGACACTGTAGAAGGTGTCAGGCTCAGGTAAGCCCTTCTTTTTTCATCAAAGCCTATTTACTTTGTTGTCTGCTATTGTGACTGTTAAGACGTGGTAGTTTGTAATTGAGTTCAGTTTTTAGCCACAAGCAGCAGGGTTGAGCTTATGCACATACTGTAGACACTGCATTTGGCGTGTGCGAAAGTAGTTGCCTCTCAACTGAAGGATTTCATGGTGACTGGAGGCAACGTGAGGCAAACTCATTCAGTTCAGGTATTATGCATACATTACATATCAAATGACCCTGTCCAAAACAGGAGGTTTAAAAACACTTACGAAATCTCCTAATGATCTTACAGACTCCTACTTTAATTTGCTGGGTGACATTAATAATGAGTGGAAAAATAATGATTTCTTGCAGGGTATTGCAGCATTTCAACACAACGCCTGAGGAATACTGTGTGATTTTCATCTCTGGGTGTACAGCCGCTCTGAAATTAGTCGCTGAGAGCTTTCCCTGGAGCCCACAAACTGCAACGCATGCCGGGAGTCAGTTCTGCTACCTCACCGACAACCATACCTCAGTGGTCGGCATTAGAGCACTGGTGGCTGGGCGTGGAGTCGCTAACCTACCCGTTTTACCACAGGAAGTGGAAAGTCGTGCGAAGCATGAGGCTGTGGATAAGGAGAGCACTTGCCAGACACCACACCTCTTCTGTTACCCAGCACAAAGCAACTTCTCTGGCAGGAAGTATCCCCTGGCTCACGTGCAAGGCATCCAGGCGAGACGACTCTACCCGGCATGTGACAACGTGGGCCGCTGGTTTGTGCTGCTGGATGCGGCCTCTCATGTCAGCTGCTCACCTCTAGACTTACAGGAGTGCCCTGCCGATTTCATTCCCATCTCCTTTTACAAGATGTTTGGCTTCCCCACAGGCCTAGGGGCTCTTCTCGTCCGCAGCCACACAGCCAAATTACTTAGAAAGACTTATTTTGGCGGGGGCACAGCAGCAGCCTACCTTGCGGGAGAGGATTATTTTGTTCCAACAGCAAACATCTCTGACAGGTGAAATTTACCACGAGCCATTCATTTGAATATCTGAAATATGAATATCCAAAACCGACTGACAACTGAGTTGTCCGTTATAAGGTCACATTGGTTCATAGTGTGTTTCCTCCTCTGTGTGTGTTTATCTTTCATCTCCCTGTCAAGATTTGAAGACGGCACAATTTCGTTCCTGGACATCATCGCACTAAATCACAGTTTTGAATCTCTGTACAAGATCACAGGTAATCAGATAAGAGATGATTTGTAGGGAAACCAAAAGCACTCGGAAATGACACCCCAACACCCAATGACACCCTAATAGCCAGAGCTTTATCCCCTTTATGTTCCAGGGGGCATGCACCACATCCAGCTTCACACTTTCGGCTTAGCACGCTACACCTACATGCTGCTGTCAAGTCTTCGCCATGGCAACGGACGGCCGGTGGCCCAGATGTATGCCGAGGGCCAGTTTGAGAGTCCAAGCACACAGGGTGCAATCCTTAACTTCAACCTGTTGGACTGTCACGGGCGAATGGTCGGCTACGCTCAGGTGCGTGCACTGAACCAGCTGCACTACACACAACAGTGAATTACATATGTGCGCCACGCAATTATTGTGTTCCCCCGCAGGTGGACAAACTAGCCAGTCTTTATAATATACACCTGCGCACGGGTTGCTTTTGCAACATTGGGGCCTGCCAGCACTTCCTTGGCATCACCAACGATGAGACAAAAAGAAATCTACAGGTGACAAAACAAAGAACAGAAATACATTTACAGTATGTATTATAAAAAAACATATTGGGTTAGGTGTGATAAAGGAAACGTTTTGGTGTGAGTACGTTTAGTCTTTTCTCCCCCAGGCTGGCCATGTGTGTGGAGACAGCATTGACCTGGTGGATGGCCAACCCACGGGATCTGTGCGGGTGTCCTTTGGCTACATGTCAACGTTTGAAGATTGTCAAAACTTCCTGCACTTTGTGGTCGACTGCTTTGTAGAGAAACCAGTGCGAATGGACCACATTAGGCTGGAGAATCTAAAAATAGCTTCAGGCTCCAATCAAGACCTTCCAGTGGGAATATTCAGCCAGTTAGACTGGGGACATAATCCTGTAGCATCATTAGACAGACACAGAGGTGGACTTATGAACAGAGATGCAAAAGAGCACGGAGAGCCTTACAGCCTGACCAACATCTACATTTATCCCATCAAATCGTGTGGAGCATTGGAGGTTTGAGTCTCCCTGTTTCTCTCTCTCTCTGTAACAAATTTCTGTGCTCCGTCCTCTCTGTCTTGTGCTCACAATGCACTGTTGTTTACTCAGGTCCAGGACTGGCCGCTAGGCCCTTTGGGCTTACTGTATGACAGAGCTTGGATGGTGGTGAATGTCAACGGTGTGTGTATGAATCAAAAGAGGGAGCCACGATTATGCCTCATTCAACCACAAGTCCACCTTGCTTCCAATGAATTGCTTCTGCAGGCATCAGGTCTGAGATACTACCAATATTTTGTGGATGAATGAATTGAAACAAATACATTCGCAGGATAATTTTCTGCTATCATTTATATGGTATATGAACTTATTTTCTTCTCTCCCTGCAGGGATGGATACCACATTAGTTCCTCTAGAAAATAACATTTCACTCTCCACAAGCCAACAGGTGTGTCAGAGTAAGGTTTGTGGTGACAGGTGAGTTGGTATTTAAAACCCCCCAGAAGGATAACAGTTTAAAAGTTGCATAATACACAGCACAATATATCATCTGTAACTTGAGTTTTAACTTATATCATTCTATTTTATGTTCTGCCATTCTTTCTATTTTATTCTTTTATTCTAATAGTGTTCTATACCAATTTAATCCAAAGATGAATAAACCATAAAAAATACAAGGATTTTAATCTCTGCTGACAGACTGGTTGGACAAGTCACATCTGCAAGGAAGCAATTCTCTGTGGTTGTGGGTTTAGATGTAGCACCAAATAGAGAACTAAGAAAGCCAATCAGACCTTATAGATTTCCCCCAGGACTGTACAATCCTCTTCCTTCTCCCCAGGGTGCAGACTGTCGACTGTGGGGATGAAGCAGCGTCATGGCTTTCAGACTTCCTTGGACAGCCCTGTCGTCTGATAAAACAAAGCCCTGATTTTACCAGAGGTAAGAAAAAAGGGGCCAGGTGAAGGTCTGTGTATTTTTCCTGCCCGACTCTGATTTTTTCCATTACTTTTCAGTCAAACATAATGACACAGAACAAACACTAAATGACATTGTTTTGGCCTTATAGGCCTATGTTTTTATGTGATGGCAAGTTTAACGTGAACAGATTAAACTGTAGTCAACCTTTTATGTTGTTCTAAGACAGTGAATGGATCATTATGACATTGAAAACGCTGTTTTGCTGCTAGGGGCCAGGTCCAAGTCTACTGCCCTCTCCTTGGTGAACGAAGCTCAGTATCTCATGATCAACCGTGCCAGTGTGGAACTCATTCAGGAACATATAAGGAGCAGGTAAAACACATCATACACATTTCAGCATGTGATGTTGTAGTGCAAAATGTCCATATAGCAGCCCACACAATATCCTTTCTGCTCAAATAATTCAAACAACGTGCAATGGGTCTATTGAACTTGCTATGAATGACACCCCCACTTTACTGAACTAACCATTTAACCATGCCACTAATAATGATACACTTTCATGTTAAGAAATATATATATAGACTATAAAACATATATAGAGTTAAACCATGCTAGGACGATCCTTTATCATGTAATGTAAGTTGCAGCTGTTAGTAAATTGTTACAATTACAATTGCAATAGCAAGTTCAACCTCTAGATGGCAGTAACCATACAAATCCCCCTGTGGTCATAATCTTTCATTACAAATTAGGCAAGCAACTATATAGAAAAATCTACCTCTGTGCCTGAACATATTTTGTCATTTAATACTAAAACAGAAAAGATCCTTCAGAAGACCATCAGCTCCTTGACACACAGAATCTCATCGGTCGCTTTCGAGCCAATTTAGTCATTTCTGGAATGAAGCCATTTGAGGAGGACAATTGGTCACACTTGAATATTGGGAAGACTCGCTTTGTGGTAAAATGATCGATTGAGATAAATGATGGCTCCCAAAAACGCAATCAAAAACTAATCTGCTTCCTCTGTGATTAACCCAAAGGTTGCTGGTCGATGTGAAAGGTGCCAAATGATTGGTGTTAACCAAGACACAGGCACGAAGACCAAAGTCCCACTCTTGGCCCTCTCTGCCTGTCGCACTGGAAAGGTTTGTCAAAACAGTTAATGCTTCATCATGGTACTGTAGATCCCATGATAGATACACTGTGATAAACACAATGTGATAGATGCACTGTGAGTATTTGTGTGTGTACGTGTGAAGCCTACATAGTGAGTAAGACATTGCATTTCTATTTAAAGTGTCCAATCAGTTTGCCTTTTCTTGTGGTTTTATAAAAATCTAGGTGACCTTCGGTGTGTACCTGAGCCATCAGCTTCAAGAAAACAAAGCTACTACCCTCTCTGTTGGTGCTTTTACACTGCCAGGGCAAGATGTTTTTGTCTAAGATCATTTGAACAAACATATGCTTTTTCTGTCATTTTAATTTGAGTTAAAAGTTTATACAGTCCCAGGTTTGTTGCTTTTAAATGGATTCCGGTTGCAGTGTGCTGTGCATGAATGTATTAAGACCATTAATAACATAATGCATAATGTAAATTTAGCATGCATTTCAACATGAGTCATTTCATATGTTTCCAATTGCTGAAACGTGATGATCAAAGTTTGACTTATTTGCCGTCAGTGTTTAATGTTAAGACAAATTAATTTAAGCAAAACATGTGATTTTTGTATAGAACAAAGTAAAACAAATAATTTGACTCTCCAAAGCCTCCGTCTTTAATAAAGCCCCCGGACCAATTTTCGTTTTTAGTAATAGCTAGGGAAAATCGGTTTGGAAATGTACTGATTTAGAAAATTTATTTTATATCAACAAACTCCTCGTTATGTTGAAACGTTAGATATTGATATGTTTACTTTTTACGTCAGTCTGGCTGTCAGACGTGCTGGACCGATTTCACACGGACAAGATTTGACGTGAATCAAAATCATAATAGCAAAGGCTATTAGGCCTACTGTATTTCTATAGTTAAGGTGGAATTGTTGTTTAGCTTATCCAACGTTTGTACAACGTAGCTAGTATTATACTACCTTATTCCACTTGATCCCTCCCTCAACCCTGAACTTTGCAATGTGTGCATTTGAGTGAGTTTGCCTTTAGAGATAACTGTTAGTTCACTAAATAGGTTTCAGTTGGTAATATACCTATTCTTAATTCATCACCTGGGACCACGGTGGCAGAGTTTTTGTGAAGTTCCCAGTAGTGTTGTCTTATAAGGCTACATTATGAGAAAAAGGGTGACTGGCCCGTGTGGGCAAGACAATGCGTCAACGGGTAATTCTGGCGTGCAGAAAACATGCGAAGACCAAAGTTCTAAGAGGTTAGTGGACATGGTTTTCATAAACGACACACTTTGCTTTGACAGAAAATAATTGTTTGCAAATGGGCAGCATATCTATTTTCCTCTGTCTTTTAGGTCCCGATGCTGGCTTTGGGTCAAAAGAGGCTTATTAGCATTCTTTGCTACTTGCGTTTTGGTGCCTTTTATGCTACATGTATTCCCCGACGTAGTAAAACAGCTCGTTTACTCTCGCAGAAGTGAGTGGATTTTATATTCAATTCAATTCAAAATATGATTAACATGTATGTACAAATGATGCACTCATGTGTTGTCGGAATAATAGGAAAAATTGTTTCCCGACTGGGGAATTTTACGTTAACGCCCCCTGAAGTCAGAACAACAACTCGGAAAGTTTAAGAAAATTATGTTACACGAGTTGCAGATTTGTTGACGTCATACACGTAGAAACATGGCGGACAACAGTGAATGTTTGGTTGATGATAAGAAACGTGTTATACATTTTTTGCCAATAGGTAATTTCTAATATGGTGTTAGTTGCAGGATAGTCTAGTGGTCTAGATGTTGGACTCCAAGCCAGAAGGTCTTGGGTTTGAGCCCCAGAGTTACCTACCTGTAAGCATCCTTGAGCAAGATGCCTTACCCCTATCTGCTCCATGTATTAGCACCATGTAATTGTAAGTCGCTTTGGATAATAGCGTCTGCTAAATGACTTAATTGTAGTTGCTGGCCACTAGAGGGACCTAGATTATTTATATAAATAATTTATTAGCAGTAACCCTGATAAAAAGTCAGGTAAAGCAATATTTGAGTGGTTTCAAGGAATGTTGGTGCAGCAACAACGCTCAAATACAACACATCTTTGTAGCGTCCATGTTGTTTCCACATTCCGACCTAAAAGCACATAAACAAACTGAAGTCGGAAGAAAAACTTCCTGTCGATTCCTGTTTGCAGTGAAGGTACCATTCTTTGTTGACTTCAGTCAACCTGGTGAGCTCTACCTTAACCATACCATCAACATGTACCTTACATCTGAGGAAGAAATTTCACTTGGTGTATGGTGAGTTTAATCCATTGCCAACATTTAGCTATCTTTCTCAGGCATCAATGTAGCGGTTAATTCTTATTTGTAGGCTATGTCGTTTTTAAACCTTCAAGGCACACTGTCCCTGAAAGTAAGTGGAAAGAAGCACAAGGGAAGGACCTGTCATGGTACCAGAATTCACTAGGTGATGGAAATCCAGTTTTCATATATCTCCATGGCAATGGAGGAACAAGGTATGAAAAATAAAGCTATTTTGATTGTGGCTTTGAATTAAGCACGAAAGAAGAACGAAAATAATACATTGTGTAAGTTTAAACTCAGTAGTTGTAAGTAGTTATATGTCATGAATGCGTCATGCCTTTATTTACACAGGGCAGCCAGTAATCGTGTGGGATCGGGAAATGTGAGTTACCACCAGAACAAAATAACAATGTTTTATAGACTACTAAAGTGTCTATAATAAAGTAGTCACTGACACTGTGATAATAAGTATATGTATCAACAGGTTTTGAGTGCACTTGGTTACCATGTGTTGTCAATGGACTACAGAGGTTAGTCAATTTGCTCTTTGTAATTCCAGTTCCTTGTAATTCCAGTTGCCTAAACTATTCCTCTTCTCAACACCTTAGTGAACTGTGAACCTCTAGTATAGGTTTTACTGACTGCCATCTTGTGGTTGTACTGAGTGGTTTAACATGATCTCATGTTGCAACAGCTGATGTTATGGACTGTCAGGATTTGCAGATTCTACTGGTGAACCCACAGAAGCAGGCGTGACCACTGATGCCCTATACCTGTACCAGTGGGTTAAAGCACGCAGTGGAAGCAGCCTGGTCATGATTTGGGGGCACTCTCTTGGCACTGGGTAAGAAAGAAGCAACAGTATAAAAAGTTCTCGCTGATGCACTGTAGTAACAGTTCTTTTTTTGTGTTAAAATTTCCTCAGTTGAGGGTACAAGAGTTACCCTTGTAATTGCAAATAATTGAATGTATCCATACTGAAGCAAGAATAGGGAAGGTGTTCATATTTTTTAAAAGGCTTATCCTATTGTAAGTTGAGTTACAGTAGAGCAGTTCTCTTTAGTTTCTTTTTACTTCTCTAGAGATTTGAAGTTAATATGAACCGACAATTACACAAGCTGGATCTTGTTAATAATGTATATAGTAGGCCTATAGTTCAGCTGCAATAAATATGATACAATTACAAATAATTTGTTTAAGAACAGTTATTTGAGAAGATTCTCAAATAGGAAGGATGATGTATACAGTAGGCTACTGATACCCTTCTTATCTCCTTTCAGAGTAGCTACAAACACTGCAGTCAAATTGCTGGAGCACGGTAGGTTGTGATACCTAAGATTTTATGGAGGAAAAGAAAGTAATGTATTCATATCTATACAATTATAGGTGATTATAGATTTTAGGCATTGCATACAATTGTAGACCAAATTGAGACTTATTTTCAGGTGTCGTTGTTGATGGTGTGATTCTCGAGGGTGCATTCTCCACTGTACAACAAAAAGGCCCCTGTTATCCTTTTGACTGGGTAGACCTATCAAATTAATCTCAGATTTGATATTTTGAATTTAATATATAATGTTTTTGCCACTTTGACTCTTGTTTATTTTACCATTGTTACTTCTTTCTGTATTAAGTTCTATTGGAAGTATCCCAGCAAATATTTACAGTACTTTCTCTCAGAAACGATGGCAGAGACCCCCATTATCTTTCCTAATGAGGAAAAGTAAGTTTTTAATTCAGCCGTCAGGACATCTTTGCAATGAAAAACATTTTATCAAATATATCTATAAAGTGGAAATCCACAAAGCAGTAATCCTAAATAATCTGTTTTTTTTTTCATAAAATTTGCAGTTTAAAGAAAATGAGAAGTCCTTTACTATTCCTTCATGCAGAAGATGATCATATAGTTCCCATTCAGATGGCTCAACAGGTTGGCAGAGCATCTAATGCTTATTAAATGTTTTTTCTCTCTTTCTGTAGTACTTTATTTTACATTATATAGACTCTATACATGACTTTTTTTCTTAGCTGTATAAAACAGCACAAAGATACCAGAATCCTGAGCGTGTCAAGATGGTGTCATTTACTGGTTCTCTTGGGTATCTGCACAACGGATTATATAAAGACCCCCTGCTGCCTGACATCATTGAGTAAGAAACAATTTAATTAAGTGTTTATAGTATTGTTAAATCTAATGGGTTTAAACCTGATTGTTTAAACTAAATGTTGTCTTTTAAACAGGAAGTTTATGCTGTCATTGTAAGGAAAGATGTGTCACACAGAAGCCCTCAGACTTGAGCAGAGGACACAGTGCACTCAATGTATTGTAATTTCATGTTGTTATATTGTTTATTTGGGGCCTTTCGAAAACACAGTACACATAATTTGTTTTATCACAGTAAGTATTTTAACTGTAAATTAATTCATATGAATGGTACAATAGCTCTCTCTCTCTCTCTCTATATATATATATATATATATATATAAATCAATATAAAGTTCTACTACAGATAGTAGGAGTTACAGTCGGTTACAGTCCTAAATCTCGTTTAATAATAAAAAATAAACGTACAAATCCGGTTTACTGCCCTCTGCTGGACATTGGGGTGTGGTAATAATGCACATCTATGGTTTGATAATACACACGTAGATTGCCTAGGGAGTTATTATACTAGGCTACTGTTTGGTGCAAATTTGAATGAATTCACTAATTCGTTAAAAATGTATTATTCCCAGGCCAAATTAGTCCCTTCATACAAGACAAGGCATGACAATGTATCGTTATATGGTGATACAGCTAAAAGGGTGTCTGTGTAGAATGTAGAATACATGCTTTAAACAGCATAGCATACCTGGCGTGTGGCTCAGGTAGTACTGAATGACAGCATGTTGCCTGCATGTAGTTATTCGCTCCTCGATTGTGCTCAATAAAGATCGTGCAAGTCAAGATATTTGTTTCTTAAAGTGTCTGTAGTGCATTAAACTGACAAAAAGACAAGTCTCGCGTCTTATTAAGTATCGTGTTTCATGCATTTCCCATGTCAACTGTGCAACTCCACTGCTGGCAGTCGGATGACGTGGCCAAAGGTTGCGGATGGTGCGCAGGCGGCGTTTCATTATTCACCACTTTACACACCGCTTTGTATGTGAATGGAGGAATAAACCACGTGACGCATTTGAGTCAATCGTCTTTGCTTGCGATGAGTTGTCGTGAAGTTCTTTACGCCATATGCGTATGAGAGCATCCCTAAAATTACCTCTGTCACACAACCAGGAAGAAGGTGGGATAGCCCTACAAAGCTAACATCCCAAATCTTTCTGCATACTTTAACCGAAAATAATGGGTTCTTCCAGGCGGAAGATTGTAGCAGTAGTGTTTCTTGTTACAGTGGGTGTATTGTTAAATGTCGACGCAGATGAACACGAACACACGGTAAGACAACGTTTTAAGGCCGATTGAAAAGGGGGAGCCTAGCGTGTGTTGAAAATAATGGACGTTTGTGATCTTGAGTGTGACGTGCTAACATTAGCTCTGGTGGCTACGGTTCCGGTAGCTCCATACCAGAAAATTGCATACGTGACATGGCACATCAACTACAATAAAACGCGGTGCTTACTAATGGTAATGAGTTGGCTATCGAACTTAAAATCATTCAATTAGCTAAGCAGTTCTCCAGCATATCGGCCCTGGTTGCTCTGGCTAGCCTAAGCTAACTAGCTAGCTAGTATTTCAAGCTGAGTTGTCTTTAGCATGCCTTGAGCACCGGTAGAAACTGCATCAGGGCTAGCTAGCTGCCGAAATGATCAAGCAGCAATAAAGACAAAGCGAAATGTAGCTTATCATTAGTTTCATTATAAAGTACAATTTATCCAAAGAGAAGACTATGACAGGTTAATGTGTCAGTCTGGTTTCAGACGTGCTTGTAATCTATGCTGATACCGGTCCAGGCCTTTCGTTTTTCTTCTTCTCACGAATAGGATCTACACCAGAATCTGGACCCGTTCTGGACTGATCTGACAACGAAACATTTAGAGCATTGAAACGTTTTTGTTAAAGCTAGCTTATAGCTAATGAATGTATGTCTTGGCTATGAATTATCACTACCGCTACAAGCAAGGCCCTATACTAAGTCCGTGTAACAATATTATAGTGGATAT
>JAOEHI010000007.1:6452251-6469264 GCA_025447815.1 Percopsis transmontana | reverse complement strand
GTCTTGGCTATGAATTATCACTACCGCTACAAGCAAGGCCCTATACTAAGTCCGTGTAACAATATTATAGTGGATATAAATGTGTGCCAGTGTTTATTGTATAAAATAGCAGTAATCAATACTCTAAACACAGAATCTGCGAAAGTTACATAACATGTGAAGTAATTTAGGCTACTAATTGTAAGTCGCTTTGGATAAAAGCGTCTGCTAAATGCTTAAGTGTAAATGTGCACTGTTTCCTGTACAGTACACAGATAAAGAAGAGGTGGTTTTATGGATGAATACAGTGGGGCCTTACCATAACCGACAGGAAACATACAAGTATTTCTCTTTGCCCTTCTGTGTGGGCACTAAGAAGACCATCAGTCATTACCATGAAACTCTTGGAGAAGCTCTGCAGGGAGTTGAGTTGGAGTTCAGTGGCCTAGATATTAAGTTCAAAGGTATTAAACATTGTGCTAGACAATTTGATTATTGTGTCACTGAGCTGGTGGTAATACAAATTTGCAGTATTTAAAGTTATGTTAAGATGGCTTTTAACAGTTATTTAAATAATCTAACAATGTCGTTATGTCCCTGTAGATGAAGTCATGCAAACAACATACTGTGAAATTGAGCTTGACAAAGCTAAACGGGATGCTTTTGTCTATGCAATAAAGAATCACTACTGGTACCAAATGTACATCGATGACCTGCCCATCTGGGGTAAGTGATAGTAACAATGCTGATTTTTGCCTCAATACTGGTTGTGGAGTTTATTGTATTTCTGTCCTACATAGTATATGTATTGGTTATTGGAACAAGCTATAAGTAATAGCTCACTATGGTTTATTGTAATTGGTACAATGGAGTAGGGCTGCAAAATTAATGGTATATTATTCAAGGTTACATTTTTAGCCACTGCAATTTGCTAACCGCAAAAGGTCTTGATTATTGCAAATAGTGCATGAAGGGTAATAAGCAAGTTATTGCACAAGTGCTAGTAACGTTACTTTGTCCACGGCACAAATAACCATTAGGAGTTATATATGTCCTGTCAATAAAATAATTATTTTAGTTTTATGTAGTGTATATTCAGTTGGCACTACAGAACAGGTATTTAAATAATTAATCATCACAATCGCAATACAAAGTAAAATAATCACAATTATAATTTTTGTTGTCAACGTGCAGCCACTCCTACATATTTCAACATACATGATGACACTGTAGACAATGGGTGGGGCACTGGGCAACTATGTAGTACATGTCTAATAGTTTATTCAGAAAAAAACAAATATAGACTTTGTACATCCTGTTTCTTGGCTATATAGCAGCCTCTTAATGTAGCCATTGTGCTCATCATGTCTGACTTTTCTTTCCCCTAACATGAAATACAGACCTGAAAGACTAGCTAACCAATCCCTCTTATCACCATAACAACTCCCACTGTATAGTGTACTCGTAAAACAAGAGTCACAAAGTTTTCACTCCTTATTCATTCCTTATTCATTTACTTGCAAAAAGATACAATTGTATTGAAACTGCATCATGTATTGCATTTTCAATTGCTCAGGTATTGTTGGTGAGGCAGATGAAAATGGAGAAGATCATTATATGTGGACCTACAAGAAACTAGAGATTGGATTCAATGGCAACAGAATTGTTGATGTGAATTTGACCAGTGAAGGCAAAGTCAAGCTGGTTCCCAACACAAGAATTGCAATGTCTTACTCAGTGAGTTGAATTACCTGCTTAGTGGTTCTACTTCATATTTGCTTTCCTATTTAGATGTTCAGGTTCAATGACGGATTAACTGATTTCAAAATGGCAATTAACATCATCTGATTTTTAAAACTGAAAGTGCCTAAAATTGCATTACGTACCACCATAGGTAAAATGGAAGAAGTCCGATGTGAAGTTTGAAGACAGATTCGACAAGTACCTGGATCCATCTTTTTTCCAACACAGAGTAAGTTGCCCCATTATTTATAGGCCTATACCATGCTGACTTCATGTTTACAGGGCTAGCTGTCAAGATGCACATTCAAAATAGTAAGGGTTCCTGACAAAGTTTCATCTTAACAAATGCAAGTAACCACTTTCTCTGGGTATGATTAATCCCTGTGCACGTGCCTTTTTGGGGTGAACAGTTCAGAGAGAGGTCAAGGGGATTTCTCAGCAAAGTGGCAATAAAAACTATATAAAACTATTGCTTAATCAAAAAGCATACATGTATAAGAGAGTAGTGTAATGAGGCACCAGGAAATGGCGTGTAAATTAAACAAAAACGCATTGATATTATCTTATCGTAAAAAATGTTTTTACGATAAATGTTTGCCTGAGATAAATTGTGTGTGGCTTTCTGTGCATTGATATGTAAAGCAACAGTGTACAGAAGCCGCTTTTATTCGTGCGTGTGGGAAGAATACAAGAATGCATGAGTAGTACAAATACAATTGGCCATTTTTATGGTTAAAAGAGCAGCCAAAAATATATGATTCTCTCTATTGAAAAAACGCAAGGAATAAGGGATCCACTGCTGTAACAGAGAATATCCAGGGTGACCTCATGCAAATTATAAAGATGGATATCCAACTAGTAAATCTTTACGCCATAAATCCTGCATGCACACAATTAGGTTATATTGGTAAACGTTTTAACCCAGGTCTTATCAACATTTAAAAAAAGGCTGGGTTGGAAAAGAGAACATTTTGTGTAAAATATTTTCAAATCATGAACTGGTGAAGGTACTTGTTTAGAGCACTGATTGTTCAGCTGACCTTTATTCTCCCCATTTGTAGATTCACTGGTTCTCCATCTTTAACTCCTTCATGATGGTGATTTTCTTGGTGGGTCTTGTGTCCATGATTCTGATGAGAACACTACGGAAGGATTATGCCCGATACAGCAAAGAGGAAGAGATGGATGACATGGTAAAGTTGTCTATGTAATATTTCTTCCCGTTTTTATATCTTGTTTCTGAAGTCTTTTGATGAAAGACCCTTTAATAGTATCTTCGGTAAACCTGGATAATCTCGCATATTAATAGAATTTTCATTGCTCCTGTTAAAGGAATATTGAACTTCTGTTCAATATCTCTAAACAGTCTATACGCTCTATAGCTTCTTTACCTCGACAATATATTATTTTAATTTAGTATGGATTTCTATATCAAGGAGAGCAATCATCAAAATTTGAGGCCTGTTATTTATTTGTGCAAGGCTTGTACGAAGTGCTGCTGGCCAAATGAGTACTGTTAACTGCGAAGCTTCTTTCGCCGGTTCTCCCTACAGGACAGAGACCTGGGAGATGAGTACGGGTGGAAACAGGTGCATGGGGACGTGTTTCGGCCATCAAGCCATCCAATGATCTTCTCCTCGCTCATCGGTTCAGGGTGTCAGATCTTCTCTGTCTCTTTCATCGTTATCATTGTTGCCATGATTGAGGATCTGTACACAGAGTGAGTATATCTTTTATTTATTTATTTTTTAAATGAGCTGTCAAGAAATGATTACATTTGGATAAATAAGATTAAGTAAGCAAACATCCATGTTTTCTATGAGGAAGCCCTGCTCCATTTCAGTTGTGTAAAACGTACAACAAGGAAAGCAAAATAAAGGTGCAGTAGAAGCCTGGGCTGGGATGTGGGTGTTTAATGGGGCTATGTGGGTAATTTGTCTGCAGGAGAGGATCCATGCTGAGCACGGCCATTTTTGTGTATGCCGCGACCTCTCCAGTCAATGGCTACTTTGGAGGAAGCCTGTATGCAAAACAAGGAGGTACTACAAAACCTGAACAATTCTAACTGAATATTGGTCACTGATAGTAAATGTAACTCTGAAGATAGTGGGACCACTGCTGCCTCTATTCATGTCAATGTGTCTAAGCACATTTTGATTTATACAGACACATCTTGGTTGGTATGCCAGTCATTGACCATGGCCCTCCCACTGCCACTGCTTTTGAGCTGCCACGGTGCTTCACTGCAGATTCTGGCACCGTGGCTGGCGGTTGCTGCTTTCGGTGTGCCATGTACCTTCAGTGTTACTATAGAATTAATTTAGGCAAATGCTGGCATTTGAATATTTATCTTTGCCTTCATTTGAACACAGGCAGAAGATGGATTAAACAAATGTTCATTGGGGCCTTCCTGATCCCAGCCATGGTGTGTGGGACTGCCTTCTTCATCAACTTCATTGCTATCTACTACCACGCCTCCAGAGCCATCCCATTTGGCACCATGGTGAGTTTTGGAAATGTGACCCCTCCCTGAAACCACAGGCTGGGCGGCAAATCCCTCACACATGATATAGAGTGAGAGCTGTTAACTCATAGCTATATATCCAACTGCAGTGCCTAGTTTATGCAAATGTAATCTAGTTCTAATCTTCTGTCTTTTTCTAGGTTGCTGTTTGTTGTATCTGCTTTTTCGTCATTTTGCCACTAAACCTCGTAGGGACAATTTTGGGGAGAAATCTCTCTGGCCAGCCAAACTTTCCCTGCCGCGTCAATGCAGTCCCACGGCCAATCCCTGAAAAGAAATGGTAGGTGTGGCCAGACTGAGACTCCGCTCAACTGTCCAAGGGGCATCGGTTTTTGGTTTCTAAGCTAACATGGTTTCCAATCGCGTGCATGTGGTGTGCGCGCTAGTATTTACTTGACAACAGCACACCTCTTGCAGCAGATTCATCAGAATTCCACAATTATGTTCCACAAAAGCAGTCAGAAAAAAGCGTTAAGACAAAGCAAGTATCATATCGACCAAGCCATTTAAAAAAAAAATAAATAAATAAATAAAAAAAAAATCACAAAATGTGTTGGGTTATTCTAATGTTAATCAATTACGTCATCATCTCTGTCACATTTTGTTTTGGGTCTGCTTAAAACAATTGGATACCTTTCCAAATTCCATATAATCTAAGCATATAATTAAAAGCTTAAACTAGGGTTCCTAGGATGACGACATAATTAATTCATATTAAACTGACCACAGGAGGTGAAGTGTTTTGTCCTGTGGTCACGCGCCAGGATATTTAGCATCCACTTGATCGAATCCTGCTCAGTTACTGAAAGTTGTGTTTGATCATTAGTACTAGAGAAATCCCAACCTTTTAAGCAGGGAGGAGTACTTTCAGACTCCTTTTTTAGGTTTACCATTTCGACCATGTTTGACATGCACTAACAACACCAAAACAAATTCCTTGTATGTGTAAAAACATACTTGGCAATAAAGCTGTTTCTGATTCTGACCAGGTGAGACCAGGTGTGTTTTCCCATGTCCAAAGACAAACGACAATACCAACGTTGGTTCTACATTAACGATGTAAATATAATACAAAACTCCACACATACTGGAGGATACTTTAGATTAATCAATAGTCCTGTTTTTTTTGTCCGTTTAAGATGTTAAGCCTATATTACTGACATCACCACTTTGCGTGTTAATGTTTCTGATCTAGCAATAACATTGCTGAAAGGTAACCAGTTCTTTTTAAGTCAGCTCAAAACAAAATGTTACTAAGATGATGACGTAATTGATTACTATTAGAATAGCCCAACAAATTGTGTGACTTCCTTGGCTCAGTGGATGAGTTATGTTTTCTGATAGCGTGATCAAATGTTGCTTGAGTCAAACTTTAGCTTTTCAAAATGTATATATTTTTTTAATCATTCTAGGAGTGGTTGAGGGCTGTAGTGTAATATTCATTAATATTTTATTTGTAAATAATGTCCCAATAAATCAGTTATTTATCAGGAATACTACAATATACAACACCTCCTACAGTATCAGATAGTGTGTAGCAACTTTGTGTGGTCAGTCACACCCAACACCAAGATACAGGCATTATTCTTTATTCTGTGCACAAGATTACCTACTGTTATATTACTGGGTAATAACTGGGCCATTTAATTATTGTAATTTTAAGTGTTTCCTACAGTTTAGTTTACATGGAATTATTGTTGGTAGTGAACAGAACATTAGTCTAGTATATTTTGAGGAAGTAATAATGAATGGAATGGGACACAAATTGAGAAAGGTTAGGAATACTGAGAGCCTATATTCTGGAAGTGTGTGTTGTGCTATGTCTGAAGTACAAGAAAGTTGTGCCGACACAGTAATTGTCAAAAAACCCTTGGATAATAATCACTGAATGATAATATTGAGTGTAGTTACAGCGTGGTTTCTTTCTAGCACTGGGGCTAAGTGGAAATACCTTTTTGTTTCTCAGTCTCCCCTTGAAATACAATCTGATTATTTGACCCATTTGTGATCTCTCAGGTTCATGGAGCCAGCTGTCATTGTTTGCCTTGGAGGAATCCTTCCATTCGGTTCCATTTTCATTGAAATGTAGGTACACAGTCTGATATAGTAAACCGGTGTCAAATAATGACGTTCTGCGATTAGCGATACAAAACCAGAATTTATATTTTCTTGTAATGATCATGCTATGCTAAAATAGCTTTGGTAACTATTATCTGTGTTTTCCTGACTCATTTGATTTAGTGTCAACAAAATATGTCACTACATTGCAAAAAAATAAAGTCTAAAGGTGGAAATATAATATGCATGAATTAATATTTCATGTGATCTTTGGCTGTGTTGCTATGTTTATACCCCACTGTTGTAATAGACATGAGTTAACGCGTTGTGCTCACTCTCTCAGGTACTTCATCTTTACGTCCTTCTGGGCCTATAAGATCTACTATGTGTATGGCTTTATGATGCTGGTGCTGGTCATTCTCTGCATTGTCACCGTCTGTGTCACCATCGTGTGTACATACTTCTTGCTCAACGCTGAGGACTACAGATGGTGAGTTTGAAACCATTATTTGTTACTGATGTCTTGTCCTCCTTATTGTACAATGTAAGGGTTTCTTTTCTGTATACTATGTAGATCTATTCATTTTTAGTATTCTATACAAGAATGTGCAATACTTCACCCTATGCTAGATTGTCCACATTACATATAAAACTAAAATGTAAACATGCAATTTGTACTATTTTGAATACATACACCCTTGGATAAAAGGCTTTGAAATCTTATTTGTTGGTAATAGAAGCAACATGAAGCTATCATTCAGTGCAAAGTTCATGTGTACACATGTAAATATTAACTGAATTTTCATAATGGTTTTTTACTAGTAGCCCACAATACAAGACCATTTCTAGACAGCTTTTGTTTAGGTGCTCTTCCAGTTCAACCACCATGCCTTGAAAAGCTAGGTAGGCTGGCTGAGAATGGCTTGATAAGAAAAACCCTGTCAGCCAATGTGTTTTTTTTTTTTTCTCATTTAGCTATAAGTCAGGAATGTGACAAGCTCATTGATTTTTTTTTTATATATATATATATAGTGTAAGCTAATTCTACTTATTCTAATTCTTCAGGCAATGGACAAGCTTCCTCTCTGCTGCATCCACCGCTGTTTACGTGTACATGTACTCCTTTTACTACTATTTCTTCAAAACTAAGTAAGTTTCAGATATCAGTCAAGAATTCTTGGAAATTTGTAAAGGTGAATGTCAAAATGTTTAATATAATTTAAATCGGTGTATTCTTTTTTTTTTCTAGGATGTATGGACTGTTCCAGACATCCTTTTATTTTGGTTACATGGCTGTGTTCAGTACTGCCCTAGGAATTATGTGTGGTAAGTATTTCAAGCATATGTTTAAGTAGTATTGAACTTTTCTTAAACCCTGCACTCTCTTTACTTCAATGATTGCCTTCATGAAATAATCCCTTGTTTGCGTTACATGATGAAATTTCCAGCCTCGATTGACTCTCATTGTTTCTAAAAAACATACTTCTAATGTGACGAAAAAGTTTATTTACATCTCTACTGGTAGTATGTTCTCAAGTTAATTCAGTATGCAAAATCACATTGTAGTGTTTTAATATAACATTTTTTTTTTTAAACCGTGACAAGGGTTTATTTCATTTCGAATGTCAGTGTGTTGTTGTATTGAGATAAATAAGCTATAGTCGAGAGGTTACAAAATGTTTAATCAAACAAAGGTTTACATTTGTAGCCTTCTGCTAAAATGACCAATTGTCCAAATAATGCAATTTTTTTTCCTGAAGTCTTTGCATATATACATCTTTTAATCCAATGTTTATTTAAAAGCCTATTAAATAATTGTATAGCTTGTTGTAATACCAATATGCCACAGAATGTTGGCAATAATAAAAAAAAGATTAAAGCCAATCATCAAAATGTGAATAAGGCTGGAAATAAGTTGAAAGTATGGTTTCTGAAGAGTGACTCCTTTCAGGTGCCGTTGGATATGTGGGTACAAGTGCCTTCGTGAGGAAGATCTACACAAATGTAAAAATCGACTAGGACAGAAGCGTCAACACAGGGTTATCCTTGGATCTGCATATTCGAATAGAGACAGCAGGCACAAGATGTCTTTTTCCTTTTTTCTTTTTTTTTTTTTTAAAGAGATTGTGGAATCTCACTTTGTACAATGTAATTTTCCATTTTCTGAAAGAAATTCGATACCACAAAACAAAGTGAATAAGAGCGGAAAGATCCAAAACGTTGGTTCTGTTTTTAGTAAACTGCTTTCAAACAGATATCGTTAACAAAGCTTCTGTTTCCAGTTCAGTCCCACCTCAGACCACAAAATCTAGATCTTTAGTGATGGAATTGTCTTGCTCTCTTCAGTGAAGAGGCCTACGAATGTTGAAAGCCTTTGTTCTATTCTATTAGAATATTGGAGGAGCTGGGTGTATGTCCATTCTGATTTGATTCTATTTTGTATTACTAAGTCACTCTAAATACCGTTACTCCCTCGCTAGAAAAGACAACGGTACAGTTGGATTCCCGAGCCATTCTCCTTTTGTGACGATTCTAATACCCCATTACAGTAGCAATCCATCCAGTTAGGGGAAGATGTTTTAGTCCTGCTGTGGTTTACTGTACAGATGGGGTGGGGGGCGAGACAACGGTGACTGGTAAATTTAAATGGATGTTTGATGTAATACCATTTTCCAGTTTAGTCTTATGCTTTCTTAATGTTTGGGTTTGAATGAAGTCTACTTGTAAAGATAATATATGGATAGGGGGAAACATGTATATAACCTTAATGTACCTTAGATGTAGATCCCAAATGTATTTTCATTGTACAGATTTACTACAGGGTTCTTTTTTGTTTTTTTAATGAATCAGTTATAAACACTTTTTTATTTTTTGGGGTGCTTAGGGTGGGGCTGGTGGCGCCGTTACATCTTGCCTGAATTTGCATGAAATGTTCACCAAACCATTTGCCCTTCAACTTTAGTTTTGTTTGCTGCCTTTTGTGAGCATCTCTGGTATTACTCAAAACATGAAGGTAGATATCGGTGACCTATAGAGGGGTGATTGGAAAAGCCTGCTTATAGACACTTCTGGTTTGATGTCTTATTTAAAGCTTTAAAAAGCCTCTACATTTTCTGGTAAGCCATCCCCCTTGCGGTTTTATTTGCCTAACTTAAAACATCATTGTGAATGTCCGAGGAATGAATCTTTGTTTCTGCAAACATAATGTACAAAAGTGACTTATGTACACCTATTAGATGTTTTCATAACCACACCCAGTACTGCAGAGTGATTTAAAAATCAACCCTCTCCCCCCCCCATTTGTGTAAATACAGTATGTACCTTCCATGAGATGTGGCAATGCCTTTTTTTCTAATTTTCAATTACCCCACCCACACACAAAGTTGATTTTGGCACCTCATCTTGTGTACCAATGTTTTATTGGACATTTTGAACCTGCATATAACTTGCTGTAAAAAGAAACAATAAACATCTTTATGTATAGGTTTCTCAGTGTGATGTTGAGAAAATGTTTGTCCTGAATTGTTAGCTAATTAAAACAGAATTTGCTGTGTATTGGAACTAGAATGTAGATAAGATGAAATGTTCTTATGGGTGCTAATGTGGCCAGACATCAACTTGACATTTTATCAAAATGAATGTTAAAATTTGGAAAGGAAATAACTCAGACTAACCCAATAATTAAACAAAGTAAAAGGTCAACATAACATAACTGACAAGAAATACATTAGTAGATGGCAAAGACCTCACATTGAGAATAGATTTTATTGTATTTAGTATAGTATTCATAAATGCAGTATTTTGGACTGTAAATTATCAGAACAAGTACAATAATTCTGAGACCTGGACAAACCACTGTTTAGTTGACCTTTTCAAAGTACTCCTTAGACCCTTCAGGGGTAGGCTTGATCTGAAACGAAAACCGGTACACAAGATTTTAATAGTACAATATTTTCACTCGCAAGAAACTGCACTGATCTACATTCTGATAACTTTTGTCCCAAGATTAATTCAATGGCACTTTGTTAATAGGCTATACAAATAAAAAAATAACGGCACAGTAAGGGTCTGTAAATCCTCACCGTGGGAGAGTCTGGAGTCCAGCTAGCTGGACACACTTGCCCATGGGTCTCCACATACTGGAATGCCTTCACCAGACGGAGGGTCTCCTCAACACAGCGCCCCACTGGCAGGTCATTTACACTCATGTGCTTCACCACACCATGTGGATCAATGATAAACAGGCCCCTATATTCAACAGTCAGGTAGTAGTGACAAGAGTGTAGTTTTTTACTAACATATAAAAGCTTAAATGTTACACTGACATACAATCACACCCTGCGTTGTCCCAAACCCATCTTACATACACTTATAAGACACCACATGAATTAGCCTTTACATAACACGCAAGGATCAAACATGACATTACCGAATAAACTTTCCTCAACTGAAGGGACAAATACAAGTTATCCATTTGGGAGATATAAATTCAAGAAGCAAACAGACAGGACAGGAGCAACAAATCAACTGCAAAGGGGATACAGGTAACTTAAATAGCCAGGGCCATCCAGTATATTTTGAGATCAGTTTTCATGTCCTTCTATCCATATTTCATTAGACTTTTTTTAATTTAAGCTTTGAAGAGATCATTTTTGAGTTAAATGGGTACATACTGTACCTAAGTGCAATGCCTGGCTCCTCCAGAAGTACTCCGTAGTCCCTTGAAATCTGCTTGTTAAGGTCAGCCAGTAGGGGGATGTGAATGTTACCCAAGCCTCCTGACTAATAAAAAAAACAAAGACACAGATTGCCGTTTCATCGATTTCCTTTGCGGTTAACATTTCAGTCAGATCTTTCTGATGCGATTCGTGATTTGTTTTGAAATGATGCCGTGTGTACCTTGCGCGGAGTGTTGATCCATGCTAGGTGGGTAAAGTGAGAGTCCACAGACACACCCACCACCTCGCAGTTGACGTCATGGAACTCATTGGCCTTGTCGCTGAATGAGATGATCTCTGTTGGACAGACAAATGTGCTGTAGAAAGGAGAACAGAGGTTGGAAGTCACAGCGTAAGAAGACATACATGCTTGTACCATATTGTGCCCATGTGTACTCACAAATCCAGGGGGTAGAAGAAAAGAACCAGGTATTTGCCCTTGAAGTCCTCAAGGGTCATCTCCTTGAACTCCCCATTGTGGACGGCTGTGCCTTTAAAAGCAGGGGCAGGCTGAGTCACAGCTGCGGCCAATCTGGCAGCACCTGTAAGCCACATCAAAAAGGGTTTATTAAAACCATACATCATAATTTGCTACAGTAAACAGTACTTAGAAGGGACTTCAATAAGTGAATGAAAACCTGCAACATTTTGCGGTACCAGGCCAGACCTTTGTAGGATTAGAGTAGGACTTATTGGTCTACAGTAAACACCTATCCTCACAATCCAATTTTGGAAACCCAGTCCAGATAAACGGCATCATTAAAAACAAGAATGCCTGGTCCCACAGCGGTCTCAACTGCATACATACTGGTTGAAAAACAGCCTCTCTGAAGTGTAGGGCAGGTGAGAATTCGTGCTCCATGTGGACACGTTGCGCCAACTTTCAGTCCTGCTACTGCAGCTCTCGCCTAATAAGAGAATTAAAAGCTATGTAAAGTGGAGCAGAACATTGATTCATGTAAAGTAAAGCATGAACTTATTTATGAAAATACTTTATGTCCGGCGTCAGTGGGTCATTTGCCCTGGCGATGCCTCCCCTCACCTATATCCCCCCCCCAGGCGTTGCCATAATAATTTGAATACAATTATTTGGAGGGGGGGCGGCAATGGATTCGTCATTCTATAATTAATTAGCCATACTGAGTTAAAGAGTTAAAACAACAAACTTTAGAGTACGAATGATTATTTGCACTTACAGAGGTCTTCAAAAGTCTCCCAATGGCTGCCATTTTGGATTATGACAAGGTTGGCTGGCTGTGTTCATGCACATCATCGTGTGTACCGGTAATACGCAGTTACGCTGCCCAGTCAGTTGAGAGGGTCGTCTTGAGTCACCTCCCCCGATATTGTAAGTGGACTGGTGCAATTGAATATGCGATAATGTATCATATATATGTAAACGTTTTTGTTATTTCATTTGTTCATTTTATATTAACATCACATAGTTGTTTAAAGACAATTGGCGCAATTTGTTGCACATGACACACCGTAACACGTGGTAGACGCTAACATTGGCCATGTGGTTGTTTGCGGAAGTGATTGGTAAATACCATACTAGAATTTGACCCCAACAGCATGAGGAATGTCTGCAGTTAGAATACCCAGTAGAGCTTCTGATAATACCAACCTTGTATCATTAAGTTTATAAGTTACAAATTTCCAGGTTGTTTAAATGGATCCTAACTTGTTGTACTGGAAAAGCGAGGGGCAGGTAGACCTACAGCATTGATATAGCATCACTACATTTGTAATACCCTATTGTTTTTCATATGTCGGACATTCCATATGTTTATCTTTTTCAGTCATTTCCCAGCCGACTAAAAATCTGGTTTAGTCTTCTTGATCCAAGTTCTTTGCTCTCATCTGATGTAAGTGCTGCACTATGCATTGAGAATGATGAATACAGATCATTTATTACATCCAAATAAAATACTCTGTCACCTACTGAATACCCGACCCAGACCCTTATGTGATGTTAATATTATGTTATGTGATAAAACTTTGGTAGGCTGAAATACAGAAGGCCCGTTACGTCCTTGGAAATGGGGAGAAGCAACATGAAAAGGTAGGCTTGTTGACTATAACTCTAACAACAACAAAATCAGTTGCATATTGCTGAGATTTTATCAGATGTAAAAATATTTTTTCCCCCATAGGATGGACATGCGTGGACCCTTTCTCTTGTAAGTGGGGAGTGTCAAAATAACAAAAATTGTTTGCCTAAATTAGTCTTAATTAGTTAAAGTAACTCGCCAAGATATAATACTTACTCTTAGTTGGATGGTAACTTTACATATTGTTGTGGCATAATCCAGTATTTTTGTATAAATAATTGTATTGATCCATTTATATTTACATAGTGGGTCTGTAAACATTGATTTGATCTTGCACAGTATATTCAGGACATTTTAGTCACATGTGTCAATGACACATACAACTGATGTGTTAATGTGGAGGATTTTAGAAAAGGTAAATGTCTATCATGAATAAATAATGTTCCTAATGTTTTTCGCATATTTTAACAGTCCTCTGTACATGCTGATTCTGGTGGTGTACTTCCAATAGCTTTTCGTCCCCCAGGTACAGCATTATTGTGAATTATAAGATTTTCTCAGTATAAAAAGTATCTTCACTCGAATCGTTGTGGCACATACCATATCATTGTACATTTAAAATAGTTCTTTCCTTGACAGTGTCTTTTTCTTCTTCTAGCATTATTACCAATATCAGCCCCTATGGTAACTCTGTTTTCATAAGAATACAATTACTTTTTAACCATGCATTTGTTGCATATGGTTTGTTGATGTGTATGGTGTGTTTTCAGGTTGTTGCCAGCTTGTTGCCACATTCTGGTGTTAAAACAGCGCTGTTTTGGCAGGTGAGACATTCCTCATATAGCATTCAAACTGCAGACTACCATGCCTCCAGTATCCTTGCACTAAGGGCAACGCACTCTTTTAGTTTTTATTGCAGAGTTACAATGCTGGATTCAACTATGCAAACAGAAGTTCTTCTTCAGAGAAGGTAACCTACACTGAACCTCAAAAGATATTCAAACGATAGAATATACAAGATTTGCATACAGCGGCAAGTGATCATAGGTCCCTTTTACTATTGTCGTGTTCACGAGAAGAGTCCATATCAATGAGCAGACTGCTTGCAGTCTTGAATCTGTTAGTCTGTTTTACATGATCAGCACTATGTGTCTTTATCTCTCACCAGCAGGGGAAGAAGACATCGTGGAAGCAGGCTCTGTTGATTGCAGGATCAGTATCCTATGCAACATGTGCAGGGGTGGGTACATCTTGATTATCTGATGGCAGCTGTGCTGTTATGTTGACTTTATTACTTCATATACAGTACCCACACAACTACAAAATATACTATAATAAAATACATCTACATATACACATTTAAAACAAAACATGACCAATAATCTGGTATGTTTTAGGCAGTTCCTCACATAATCATTAATCGACTTGGCATAAGCAGTGCACCAGTCCAGAATTTCTTCAGGACAATATTACCTATTCCCCTCTCAGGTAAGTAAAATTATGTTAAGTGTTTGAGGAGCTGGTACGGAGTAGGCAAGGGCTCAAATCCATAAATTCAAGGGCTCAAATCCATAAATTTTCAGATGGGAGTTCAATGCCCAGACCACCCTATCCTGCCAATTTTACTCTTGGTGCAGTATACTCATTATTTTCTTTTGGGTCAAGGTAAATATAAAGTATAATAACGTATGCTAGTGCCTTAATGCGCTGTGTAACTTTCCCATAGCTGCTCTGGCTGCTTTTAATGTGTTAACTGTCCGAAGTGAGGAGTCAGAGAATGGAATCCAGGTCTTTGATTCCAATGGCAATTCAGTTGGAATCTCTAAGGCAGCTGGAGAAAAGGTATGGAGAAACATAATGTACAAAACAGTTTCTTATATTAACAGTGTATCACTAGTGCATGGTTTTATGTCTTTAGGCTGTACGGGACACTGCATTGTCAAGAGCAGCACTACTAGCTGTAACTGCTGCTGTTCCTAATCTTCTAGTATTCCTTTTGAAGAAGTGAGTCACTCATATTTTATTACTATAATTGTTCATTCAGTTTTCAATGGGCCAATGGAGGCCAGTGGTCATAACTACTGCCTGTACTGGCTACTTGATAATTTGGTAAAACACTTTTTTTACCCTACATTTAGATGTCATCATTAAATTGTTAACTACTGGGCTTATATTTATTAACCTCACTTTGTTGTAGTGTATTTTAAACATAATTGTTTTTAATGCAAACTTTGTGCAATGTACCTAGTACTAGCACTTTATAGATACAAAGACTTAACATCTGCGCTATGCAATACAGGACAAAGAAGAGCCCCCTACTGGTTGCTCCTGTACGTCACGTGAGCACCGCACTTATTTTTGGCCTAATGATTCCTGTGTCCTTCAGTCTCTTTCCTCAACTGGGAACGGTAAAAATTCAACATTTGCCTTATTTCTGTACATCTTTGCTACATCATCAGTGAGGAGGTGATCAATGGTTGTCTTCTTGTTTTGCAGATTAAAAAGGAGAACTTGGAGGAGGAACTGCAGGATAAAGCCATTGATGGACATCTGTTCTATCACAGGGGACTGTGAAGAACTATGTTTTCATGTTTAACTGTTTTGTTGTTACTAGCCTATATAAGATTATTTAATTAAATTTAAATACAAAGTTTGAGTTTGTTTTTTTCAATAGTAAATGTATTTAAATTGGTCATTTGGGCTATTTATAGATATAAAATATAACACTGGATCATGGAAATAAATTAAATTAGTTTCTATATATTGCAGTGTATCTAAACTAGTTAGGTACCAAATCATCCTTTTGGGAATGAAAATTAAACTTACACAAATAATAAAGAAGCACAAGTCATTATTTGGTTGCTACCAAAATGTTGAATCAGAGTAAAGAAAAAGCAAATAACTAATTGCTTGTGCTGCAGTATAAAGTTGTGGTATTACCAGTAAATACCAACGGTAGAGGAACGACCCCTATATTGTATATGTCTAATTTTTAATAATATTGAACAGTTATACATTTTCATAATTAATAAAAATCAGGGCACCGCCTCACTTGGCTTATGGAACCGATTTACAGCTTATACTCAACTATGGCTGATCATAACTGTAAAATAATCATAAGCTATTTGATAGAATATAATTTAATCAGTTTAATTTAATCAGCCAATAAATCTGAATTGTGTGGGACTTTTCATTAGTTGTCTGGTAGATAAAACAACAGAGAAATAATGCTTTATACAATAATGAATTAGAAATTGTAGTATGTTACCACTTACTTCTACTATCATACCTTTAAGTAATGTATAATTATGTTTAGAAGTACAATGAACTCAAAATCGTAGTTAAAGGTTTCTTATTTGTAAAATGTTTGTAAATTGCCCGGTAGTAGACTTCCATTACTATTTTGTTTGTGTTTCTTTGGCTACAACTACTACAATCATACGAGATACCAAAAGGTTACGTGAAACACTGCAGACTACTGATTGGTCAGAGAGAGTTATCACTGCGTCATTGCGCAACATAGACTACTGCAAGTTTGGACCATATACTTTGAGTCTCTTAAATTGATAACAAATAGGAAAACTAGAGGGTGCTGTTGCAAATCCATTTTCTTGCTTGTCTTGGAGGGCATAGACATAATTTCTATAGAGCTCGATGACTCTGATTCACTGTAGTTCAAATTTGTTGGCAAAGAGAGGAACGCATGTACCTCCTCGATTGACCACGGCGTGGTTTTGCGGGTTAGCCTACTATTGAATAAAAGGTATATAGAATATTGCGGCCGCTATATCAAAAAAAAAACAAAAAAAAAACTTTTTTTAAAAATACACAAATAAAGAAGTGACAGACTTACAAACTCCTAAAATTAAAATTAAAACTTTTAAGCATTTTTTAAGCCAGAGGCGCAAATTGGGCGTATGCAGAATATGTAACGCAT
>JAOEHI010000007.1:6422194-6446908 GCA_025447815.1 Percopsis transmontana | reverse complement strand
TAAAATTAAAATTAAAACTTTTAAGCATTTTTTAAGCCAGAGGCGCAAATTGGGCGTATGCAGAATATGTAACGCATGGGGGCACCAGGCAAGAGGGGCACCAAAAATAAAAAAATATTGATGACAACTGCTCCTCAGTCTGACATTGTCTTACAGCATTTACCTTTGAAGCTGGAATACTGCTACGCTACAACAAAACATTAGAGACATTTTTGAGACAACCGTTCAACAATTGAGACAACTGGAACAACTGAGCAATGAAAGAACGTTTTAACTTAAACAATAGTGAGATCTCCTTTATTTACCTTTTGATTCTCATATCTTACATTTGATTATCCACAGCTGAGCTTGGTTATTTCTTCTCAGGAATACTAGGAGGAACAAATGTTACATGAATGGTTAACAAATGAGAATCATTGTTTAATCTCTTGAGCAAAATAAGAAACACTTGTGCTGCAATTTTTTCCTGTGTCTTATTTTATTCAACAAGTGAAGCAAAGCTCGCCATTTACTTGAATTCCTGTCAACAATATATAGTTTTACAGATTTATAGCAAAACACAAATTCCCAATTTGTGCAGTTGTTCCTTGGGTTGTTTATAATCTGTTCTTTGATTTCAGGTTGTAGGTATTTTTCTCTACCCACCCTGTTTTTTGTAGACATTTTCAAATCAGCTCTCTAAAAAATAATGTACAATGTACTACATGGTCCTGTTTAAAAGAAAATGAATGTGACCTTTAAACTAAGCATGGTTCATCCTAATCCTCTCTTCTTTTTAAAACAAATGTGGATTTCCCCTTGAATAATTGCACTGTGGACTGTAGTCTTTGACTGGTGTATGACCCTTTCAGGTAATATAAACAAATGTAGTGTAATGTGTATGCTAAATGACTGAAACCCAAATGTTGATGGCATGAGTCAAATATGTACAGTATATACACATATATACACACACACACACACACAAACACAAGTTTTAGTTATTTTTTTATAGTAAATTTATTTAAATTGGTAATTTGGGGTATTTATAGATATTAAATATTACATTGGTTCATGGAAATGCATTAAAATAGTTTCAGAGATAATTTTTTTTGTAGTTTATCTAAAATAGTTAGGCACCAAACATCCTTATGGGAATGAAAATGAAATGTACACAAATAATAAAGAAGCACAAAGATAAACTACACATAAAAAAGAATCTAACCTGGGGGGCATTAAATACAGTATGCTTAAAAATGCAACACACGGTTCAAGTAAGAATCAGTCATTATTTGGTTGCTACCAAAATGTTGAATCAGAGCAAAGACAAAGCAAATAACTAATTGTTTGTATTGCAGTATAAAGTTGTGGTACTAGTTAATAGTAAATTCCAACCAAAACATTTAGATGTTATTTGTAAAATAAACATTGTACACATTGTACAATAGCCTTTAAAGATATGGATCGTTTTATGATTAGCTAATTACTTGTACTATTTAGCTTCCATAAATTAACCAATAATACTAAATAGTAGTTTCAAGTTAGCTCAGCTGCATTTTGGCAAGAATATATAGATGGGTCACATGCTGAAGTGTCCCATACACCTACTGTAGTTTCTCTGAGCTAGAAAGTGTTGACATTTGTATGAAAAGGTTTGCGCTGTGGAATGCCTTCTGAAATCAATCCAGCAGTTGTTTAGGCATTACATGTTTAGGCATTATATCATTATTGACTGGCCATATTCCATATTACAATCTTACATGGCCATAGACGTATTCATCCTTAATAAAACAATTATATTTCATTACATTATTATTATATACAAGTACTTACCCATTTACTATTGACCATACAAGGTTAGTTACAACTTCTATGATGTGTTTGGCACAGCACTAGTTTTGCTGAATTCACTGTTTTTCATTAAAAATTAGCATCGTTTTGTGTAAATGCCATACTAACTAATAACAAAAGCATGGGCGTTGAATAACAGTGTGCTATTTCAGCATAGACACTTAACAGTGCAGGAAATGTCCAGGTTATTGGGAATACCATGAAATCCCTCGGTAAAGTGCTTTTTCTAGAAGGTCATATCCTTAAAAGCTGCTCTGCAGCTGCCAAGTGAAAGAGGAAACTCTCTGTGGCTGGTGGGAATTTGCGTTGCTTTAACCCTTCCAATGTGATCTTGGAATTTTCACATTCATCCGCCAGGGCAACCAAGTTGGCAAGGATCTCTTTTGTCTTGACAGAAATGTCCTGTTAACAAATGTCAGGTTTTGCTTTAAACGTACAATGTGTTTCTTACACCTGAATTCTATTGAAAATTCTTCCATGGCATGTTTTGCATGCAGTCTTACCTTGATAACCTGAGTGTCTGTCCGGTCAGTGTCCTCTGCAGACTGGATAATGAGGTGGCCAATGTCCTTGTGCAACTTTCCCATAGCCAAGGCCTCTGTGTTTGTATAACAAAATAGTAAAGCACTTCTTGATTGTGATATAGCACCCCCAGGTCCCCAAATTATTGCCTCATCTTACTGTTGATGTTTGAAATGCAACAGTCCACAAAAAGGTAGGGGGGTAGATATCAATGTGAATCTATGAGTGGTAGGGGGAGATGGGGGTGCATGCACTCTTTTCTGGTCTTAACCACAAGGGGATTTCCAGATACAAATCGAGAAGACCCTTTTTTTAAATGCAATACACTCACTTACCTTTGGCACCCTGGGATACTGTGATGACACTGTCAGGTAGGTTCACATACACGTCAAACAAGTCTGATCTGTTGCTCACTTCTGGGTCTACAAAGCCTGCCACATATCCTACAGAGAAAATTAAGGTATGGTACACATTAGTAGTTAATTTTTCCATGAGATTCATTAAGAGAGTACAGTTTCAGACAAATGACGGACTAATGTCCGTTGATTAAATAAAACGCTCACCGGGGCATTTCTTGAGGTCCTCCAGTTCATGGTCAGTCAGGTGTACGTAAGGGTGGAGAATAGACCAATCTTTCCTGTGCCAAACCAAAGCTGGAAGAACTCTAGAGGGAGAACCAAGAGGGCAAACATGGATTTGATACACTGTAGTATAGTATACTAGGCAGGTATAGTTAGTTAAGATATTTACTTTCCTTGACTTTAAGGTGTTAACCTACCTTGTGAACTCCAACAATGCTTCAATACGAGGATGATGGACTACAATCCTCTTCTTCAACATGAGGGCAGTGTACATGATGATAGTCTCCATACCAAACTGGGACACCACATCTGAAACGGGATGGGAAAACTGAAATTACATGGGAAGATTTATTTGGTAAGTCACTACTTTGCAAGTGGTACCAAAAGTTATTTTACCTTTGATTGAACCTGCCAAGTAAGCCTTTCTGATATCATAATCCTTGATGAGAAATGAACCATTCTCGTCACTCTGGCAAATTCCTTTAGTGAGGACAGTGATATAACCTTCCATCATTTTCACTGGACTGCCATGTTTGATGTACATTCTGAATAGTAATAAAACAAAGATAAATATTAGACATATACAGCACTGTTTAAAAAAGAAAGACTAAAATGGTTTTCACAACACAATGAAATATATCGAATGAACACTGTACCTGCACAGCACTCTACTAAATGCAGCATACTTCTCAGGGTTGAAATCTTTTGCTGTTAAAGCTATTGAAAAATGAGTAACCTGGTGGGACAATTAAAAAAAAAAACACACAAATTAACCAAATAAATTCCAACCAGCAGATTCTAATAGGTACAAACGGAAAATCCCATGAATTTGGACTCCTTGCACAACCAAGTCAATATACTGAAAATTTGCATAGCCGCTGTTTAATTACTGAACTGTGACTGTGTATTAAGAAGTTATACCTTTGTAAGTGCAGTGGGTTCCTGTACTTCCACTGTGGTAATATAGTACCATGTCCGACAGAATTGACCAAACACAAAGGTATGGAGATCCCGGCCATCCTGAGTCAGACAGCACTTGCTGAGTAGGACTTCTCTAAATTCTAAGCTAATGGAGGGATAGCACCACACCCACAACGTGTCCCCATTTACATCTTTCTCTGTGGGTAAAACCAAAGATAAAAACATTACAAATTACATGGAGCTAAAGCAGAACATGAGGACACGTTGTTCAAATGCCTGTGTGCCTATCTACAACAAATCAATGTGTGACCCTCTGTAAATAAATAATATTTTTTTATTAAAATGTATATAATATTGACAATATAATCTTTGTAGGCCTACTATATAAATGAAACTAAACTAAACCAACATTTTGTGAGGTCCCATCTGATCCAGTGGATCAGATAGCTTCATGATTTTGGATCACACTGATGTCATGTGATATAATTGCACACATACAGCTACGAAGTTGACTTAAGTTCACGTGAGTTAGTTGCAAAGTAAATAGAAAAGATTTATGGAATAAAACTCACCAATTAATCCGACGCTTAACAGAAGTTGCGTTTCAGTTGCTGCCATATTCCATACCTGAAAGAAGTGATATTAGTGACAACCCGATATGCTGTGCCCAGTAACGTTACCTTTCATTGTGTAGAACCGCAATGCTATTTACCTTGAACCTCTGCTAAATGCTAATAATCAAATACAATGGCGAGCAGATTTGGAAATTCTAATTCCAGTACACATCAATAAGATCAGTTTATCAAAGATTGTAATGTGGTGTCAACAGACTTTTCAGTCTTTGCCAGAGGCTTCCTTCTTCCTGAAGAGAAGGACAGGGGCAGGCGCGACCAGTCAGATCGGTCTTAACTGACATGCGCAGTACAATTTATGGTGCGTTGATTTGCCTTTTCGAAGCACAGTAAATTATTAAATGTATTGATTTAGGGTAGCAATCATAGACTGTATAAATAAAGGTAGCAAGCAGAACATTTAGGGATTTCAGGTGCTAAATAAAGGCCTCCTTTCGATAATCAACAATCACAATTATTGATATTGATGATATTGATGATTGATATTGAAAATGAAATGAAAGAAAAAAGCCTTTGTCCTTTATATATTTATTCAGAAAAAAGGCAAAAGTGATTTCTCTCCAGATGTAATGAAGTATTGCTAGTAAGGAAAGCGCTCCGTTTGTTTGTGACCACACTGTAAGCATGTTTATTAGTATGTACTATCAAGTTGTAAGGACGTTAACATGCATTTTATCTATGCTTAAGGGTAGTAAGGTTCATAGCCATTAGATCTCTACGGTAAGGATACTCCAACCAACGCACCATCACGACAGCGCATACGGGAACTTTGGCATCTCAAATGCCAGATTAGTAGAAACCCCTCTTTTGAGAACTTTATATTTTTCGTTTATTTATACCTCAAGGTTTGACTAATCGAATATTTTAGAATGGATAATGATTTACGTTTCACTTGTCTCAATGACAATGAGTTAAAATAACAAATAAGCAATCTTTACTATTTGGCACAATTCCTCTTTGACACAATTATCTAATTACAATGAAAGAATATTATAATTTCCCTCTCTCTCTGTTCAATTTAATGAGATGTATTAGCATTAAATACGGTAAATTATACTAGATCAATTAGTATCAAACAAAATAAGTAATTATAACAATGGTAAAGAAGATTTAGAACAACATGAAAGACACAAGAATGAGTCAAACAAATGAATGAATAACAAATAACTACAAGTGGTAATGAAAAGGGATTATCTTTTTCTATCTATCGTTGTATCTAACAAAAATGAAAAAATCTAACATATTTGTATCTTCCTTTTTTATGTAAAAAGCTGGCTTGGCTAGTCTTGGTAGGTTTTAGGAGCTGCAATCGAGGGATGCCAAGTGATGCACTTGGCAACTCTAACGAGGTCCTTCACGAGGTTTTTCCTTTCTCGGGACCGTGTTGAAGCGGTTGTGTCCCTGGCTCGGATGGACCGGTGAAATTGTTCAAATTCACCAAAGTCAGCCAATATTTTGTTTCAGTACTAAGCCACCGAAATGCCGGCATATTTTCAACGCCCCGAGAATGCTCTCAAACGAGCAAATGGTGAGTGCAGACGTACAGTATTTAGACATGACAAGTTTGTGAGCTAGCTTTTCATCGCAAAAGCTAGCTGACGTTAGCCTGTTTCGTTTGACTCATCATGCTGAAGCCTTGGCTAGCTCAAGGCTAATGCTAGTTGGAATGGCGGGGAAGCCATATTGCACTCAGCTCACAGCTAATACTCTAACTAGGCCCATTCAATGACGACTGAACAGCGTTATGTGTATTTCCCAAGTTATTGATTATGTGTCAACGATTAACTTCTAATAAGACATGTTATAACTTGGTGGCTGGTTGATGCTGACAAGCCCGTTTGCCCCTTATTAATGGACCAGCTGGCTAAAATTTTGCAACATCTAACATTAAGACAATGCGGTCACCATGCCATGATAGACCTAACTAGCGCTACGGCATTTAAGTACTGATACTGTGTTTTGACTGTCACATTTGTGAAGCTATTGATTCTGTTGTCAATCTACATTGTTTTCGGTAAATGCTAATCCAAATGATTTTACAGAGTTCTTGGAGGTTGGCAAGAAGCAACCTGCCTTGGATGTTTTGTACGATGTCATCAAAAGCAAGAAGCATCGAACATGGCAAAAGATTCACGAGCCTATCATGCTCAAATACCTGGAGCTCTGTGTGGATCTGCGCAAGAGCCACCTGGCAAAAGAGGGTCTCTACCAGTACAAAAACATCTGCCAGCAGGTGTGAGATCACATGGTTAGATTTTATTGTTGTCTATTTATCCCCCGTTTCTATCCCTATCCCTGAGTTTAAACCAGAGTGTTGGATGCTGTTGCAGGTGAACATCAAATCTCTGGAAGATGTGGTGAGGGCTTACCTGAAGCTGGCTGAGGAGAAGACTGAGACAGCCAAGGAGGAGTCTCAGCAGATGGTCCTAGACATAGAGGATCTGGATAACATCCAGACGCCTGAAAGGTATGGAGAAGCAACCCTTTTCTGCTGAAATCTTCTTTCTTTTTGTTACATTCGTAGCTAATATTACTTCACCATCATTAGGGTGAGTCAATGCTGGCTAACAATTTTTTTTAAAATATTCCAGTTGGTATTTATATAGCACATTTCATACACAGGAAAATTCAATTTCCTTCATACGAGACAGTGAGACAGTTATATCACGTGTTGCAGTGCCATGAAATGTTAAATACATAATATACATAAATCAATATAGAAATCTTGGTTACACTTATTACGATGTCAGCCATGTGGAGTACATTGAACTCCTCAGTGTGTATGGGAAGCTGTTTAAAGTGATAGAACATATGTAGTTATTATTTTTTATTAACCGCAGTGTATTTCCAGAACCTTTTAACAAAGGAAAGTGCCCTGTCATTCATCTGTCCCTCCAGAGGAAAAAATAAAAAATAAAAAATATAAATAATGTGTATGTATTTTTAATATGATGCATGGCTCAGCCGTACCTGTGTAGAGACTTCAAATTGATCTTATGCATCTCATAATGTATAAAACATATTTTTCTCAACTAATAAATACACCTTGTGATGTCGCTCTTGTAAGCCACTTGTAATAATTTTGTGCCATCTTGTGATGGTCTGCTAACATCAATCTCGTCTGTTGCTTCAGTGTGCTCCTGAGTGCTGTGAGTGGAGAAGATACTCAGGATCGTACAGATCGTCTGCTGCTGACTCCCTGGGTGAAGTTTCTTTGGGAGTCCTATCGTCAGTGCCTGGACCTCCTGCGGAACAACTCAAAGGTGGAGCGCCTCTACCATGACATCGCCCAGCAAGGTACAGGCAATGTGACAGTTTCCCACAGATATTTATTCCTATGGTTAGTGAACTCAAAACCCTGATCCCCCATTAAGACAATTAGCACAATTATAATATCTAAATAGGGTGAATGCAGGACAGCTGTCAGCTGTATCTCCTTTTTTATTTTTTTTGCACAACCCTAGTGGGTTCTTTCAGACGCTGGATTCTGCTGTTATATAAATATTGAGTAACTATGATACTGCTGCATACCTTGATCACCTTAGTTAATGCATTTTTCAGGTTAAGATTTAGAGAAGCATACCAACAGATAAAATAAAATTAGACTCAAAATATGTATAAAACTCTCATTAGGGAACAGTCAATGCCGAACTTTGCCAGCTTCTGTCTTTGTTTACACAGCATATGGGTGTTACAATCAAAGCTCAGTCTATTGTCGATTTATACTTGTATGATTCACCGATTTATTCATCCTGACCACTATTTTTAGTGCAGACGGGATTGGAGTGATTAAAATCAATACACATATCCTTGGTCTTTGTCACATTTAGAAAAATTATCCATGACAGAATCATGGGACATTTCATCCTCCTTCAGCAGGCTCACTATAACAGAATGATCTGCAAACTTCACAATATGACGGTTTTCAATCTCATTAGTGTGGAATAAGCAATCTTTTATTACTAGTCTTGTTCGTGCATGTGAACTGTCACAAGTACAGTGTTGGTGTAATTAACAGATTCCCTGAAAATAAAAGTTTTTATGTCTTGAACATTAACCAAGACTACAACTTCACACTCCTCATGAGGACTAAGGCATTTCCTGATTGTTCATACAAGGAAAAAAACAATCAGCAATCTATTAAATACTTTTTCTATCGGCACAAAAAAAATTTCCATACCCAATTGGTGTAATAAGAAATTCGCTGGAAATAATTCATTTTTTTACATGCTTAGTTTACACTTTATTCTTGAGTCCCTTGCCGTATGTAGTGTAGACTTCGGCGTGTTGCACATGCGCAGTTAACCAAGCAGCTTAGCCTTTACTTTTTCACACGAATATGAATGAAGGTATGAAAAAACTGATACTGCCCAAGCCTATCACGCACCATATGCACAAATATATTAAATGCAGTATGGCGGTAATGAGGTCAACACAACAAAACAAAAAAAAACAAGATAATGCTATTTTGTTTTGCTATTCATTGGCATACCAAAAATGTTAAATCTGGTGCTTCCTGCCGCTACTAACATTTGTCTTTATGCTCTGCAGCATTCAAGTTCTGCCTGCAGTACACCCGTAAAGCTGAGTTCCGCAAGCTTTGTGACAATCTGCGTATGCACCTGGGCCAGATCCAGCGCCACCACAACCAGAGCACTGCCATCAATCTGAACAACCCTGAGAGCCAGTCTATGCACCTGGAGACCCGCCTGGTCCAGCTGGATAGTGCCATTAGCATGGAGCTCTGGCAGGTCTGTCCAGTTAACTGTACAGCCCATAACATTGCTCCTTCAATGCTCCTTCACATGCGACGGGCCTTTTGTTCTCAATGTCTCACACAGTGCGATGTGGTTTGTCTATGTGCAGGAAGCGTTCAAGGCTGTAGAGGATATCCATGGTTTGTTTGCCCTCTCCAAGAAGCCTCCCAAGCCACAGCTGATGGCCAACTACTACAACAAGGTGTCTACTGTGTTCTGGAAGTCTGGTAATGCCCTTTTCCACGCCAGCACCCTCCACCGTCTCTATCACCTTTCGAGGGAGATGCGCAAGAATCTCACCCAGGAGGAGATGCAGAGGTAACCAGCCTGTGACACGACATGTGGGTTTTTCTGCACTGCTAAATTAGACCGGTAACAAGGGTTGCCTCCCGCCCCCTCTCCCCTTGTCTTTCTCTTTAGAATGTCCACCAGAGTCTTATTGGCTACGCTGTCCATCCCCATCACCCCCGAGCGCACAGATATCGCTCGGCTCTTGGACATGGACGGAATCATCGTGGAGAAGCACCGCAGGCTGGCCACCCTGCTGGGTCTGCAGTCCCCACCAACGCGCCAGAGTCTCATCAATGACATGGTGAATATTTTCTGCTACCTAAAGTGAGCTTGCTCCATTAGTACTTGTCACTGTCTCTTAATGGTGGATAAGCTGTTTTTTTTCTTTCCTTATTAGGTGAGGTTTAATCTGATGCAGTACATTGTTCCTGAGGTGAAAGAACTCTACAACTGGCTGGAGGTGGAATTCCACCCGTTGAAACTGAGCGGAAGAGTTACGAAGGTAAGCACGTTTATCAATAAGAAAATAAACCTGGAATATGGGGGGGGGGGTACATTCTAGGTTTCACCTTTTGTACTGTAGTCGTGTGTTTTCTTACTCCAATCTAAATGGGTAAAGAGCACGTAAATCTACCCACCCCAGCTTGTGGTACTAACCATCCCTTTGTCCTTTCAGGTATTGAACTGGGTGAGGGACCAGGCTGAGAAAGAGTCTGAACTCCAGCAGTATGTCCCTCACCTACAGAGTAACACCATCCTCCGGCTCCTGCAACAGGTGACCTGCCTTCTCTCACACATTTACACAGGATCTGTAGAATCCATCCCTCATGCATTACTAGGATTAGGATAGGATTAATGCATATCTGGTTTTGTCCCCTCAACAACATTAGGTAGCTCAGATCTATCAGAGCATCGAGTTCAGTCGCCTGGCCTCCCTGGTTCCCTTTGTGGATGCCTTCCAGCTGGAGCGCTCAATTGTGGATGCTGCTCGCCATTGTGACTTGCAGGTATGCCCGGGTCACCATTTGGTGATTAACGCATTCATAACCTGCCTAGCGCACAGATGCACATCACTAAGAATGAATGTAGTTATGATGCTGATGTTGAAATATCAGACTTCAGAGTCATTATCAAGTAAACAGCTTTTTAATAGGAAATAATTAAATAAAACCATTTTAAGCTTAGTGTGATTTCATCTTCCCCATAGGTGCGAATTGACCACACGTCTCGAACACTGAGCTTTGGTTCCGACCTGAACTACTCAACCAAAGAGGACTCTCCAGTCGGTCCATTCCTGCAGAACATGCCCTCAGAGCAGATCAGGAATCAGCTTACTGCCATGTCTTCCTCTTTGGCCAAAGCCATTCAGATCATCAAACCTACCTCCATCCTGGTGAGTACAGCCACACAGACACCTGGCTCCTGAACCTTGTTCAGGAACTGCAGCTGTTACAGGTGGTATGTTGGCTAGGCGGTGTGTTACCACACCTGCTCATAATCAATATGCACACATGCCCTTTTTTTGTAGTGTAATGTCCCTGTTTATAATTAACTCTCATGCTTACATTATTAACAATCTGTTGTTTAGGGTTGGGCGTATCCTAATCTATTTTATTTTTATATGCATTCAGTTCTACTAAATATTCATTTAAAATAAATAACACAAAGCCGCAGTGCTACTGTAACGCTGCACATTTTCAAAACGTTCTTTGACTGCGTTAGTTTCAAAACTCAATCTGTTCCTTTTCCAGCAAGAGCGTGAGGAGCAGAGCCAGCTGGCCATTGCCGCCTATCTGAAGAATGCCCGCAAGGACCACCAGCGCATCCTGGCTCGTAGGCAGACCATCGAGGAGCGCAAGGAGCGCCTGGAGAGCCTGAACATCCAGCGTGAGAAGGAGGAACTGGAGCAGCGGGAGGCAGAGTTGCAGAAGGTTCGCAAGGCCGAGGAAGAGCGGCTGCGCCTGGAGGCCAAAGAGCGGGAGAACGAGCGCATCATACAGGAGCACGAGCAGATCAAGAAGAAGACGGTGCGCGAACGGTTGGAGCAGATCAAAAAGACTGAACTGGGAGCCAAGGCCTTCAAAGACATCAACATTGAGGTAAAGTGTCTTGTCACCCTGCTTGGCTCCATAAAGCTCTTTACAAACCTGCTGCATTCGGTGAGTGTAACTGACGATTTTTGCACAGGACCTGGAGGAGCTGGATCCCGACTTCATCATGGCCAAACAGGTGGAGCAGTTGGAGAAGGAGAAGAAGGAGCTTCAGGAGCGTCTGAAGAACCAGGAGAAGAAGGTAAATTAAGGAAACGAACAATGACCGTGAACGCCCTGGTCTCCAGGTGTGTGCTGGGCACTAAGTCTTGTTGCGTGCTTCGTGCAGATCGACTACTTTGAAAGAGCGAAGCGCCTTGAAGAAATTCCCCTCATCAAAAAGGCCTATGAGGAGCAGCGTGTCAAGGACATGGAACTGTGGGAGCTCCAGGAGGAGGAGAGGGTAAGGCTTTTAGTTTTGAAAAATACACTTTAGGTAACTAGAGTAGCTGTTTGTTTGCATGAAGAATGTGAGATAGTAAATTGGCCTTATTCTTAATGCAGATCAGCAACATGAAGGTTGAGAGGGAGAAGGCCCTGGAGCACAAAAAGCGCATGTCCAGGATGATAGAGGACAAAGAGAACTTTGTGTCCAAAATAACAGCCGCCCGTAGCTTCATCTATGAGGTAAGACCACTGGAACAGGTCCATTGAGTTGTGCAGCATTGTTTTTAGTATATTTTTTACTATTCTAACATGACACCTTTCTTTGAAGGAAAAACTGAAAGCATTCCAGGAGCGCTTGGTGGAAGAGAGGAAAAAGCGTCTGGAAGAGAGAACAAAGCAACGCAAAGAGGACAGACGCAATGCTTTCTACCGCCAGAAGGAAGAAGAGGCCCAGCGTATCCACGAGGAGCAACTGAAAAAGGGTAAGGAACCACCTCGGGCACAGTGACGCCTGCGGTTGCGGGTGGCAGCCACAGTTGGATGGGAACTCTTGACTGTCAACTGGATTTTTTTTTTTTTTGCTGCAGAGCGTGAGGAGCGCGAGCGCATTGAACAGGAGCAGCGCGAAGAGGAGGAGAGGGAATATCAGGAGCGCCTACGCAAGCTGGAGGAGCAGGAGCGGAAGCAGCGTGCCCGTCAGCAGGAAATTGAGGAGCGCGAGCGTCGTCGTGAGGAGGAAAGAAAGGCCCCAGAGGAGAAACCAGCCAAGGCAAGTCCCACCTGTTGGCACATAGAGCACGTAGATCTAGACAGCAACTCATTTCTTTGTACGTCTATATGTACAGTATGGAGGGTGTTGTATCGTGGAATAAGCAAGTATGATGTAGATGTAGGACACTTACATAGACTGATGGCTTGCACTGATGTCCTGCTGCTGTTCTGCGTAAACCCGGCATTTGCACAGCTACTAGTGGCTATGGTCCCGTTCATTTGTGCATAACTGAATTTTCCCCTTCACTAAAGTTCTGTCGCATTACATTCAGTACCGGAACGCGACTTTAGGCAACCGTAATGGCTGATGTTTGATCAACTCTTCCTTTGTACAGGACTGGCCGGAGAAGGAGAAGGAGGAGGGTGGTGGTGGTGGTGGTGGAGGAGGAGGAGGATGGAGAAGGCGCACAGAGGGCGAGTCTGAGTGGCGTCGGCCTGTACCTGACAAGTGCGTGGGAGCTGTCCCTCACCATTCAACTCTTTGTTTTTTTTTTGTTTGCATCCCCAAAGAGCTGCTTCAGCAATGTGTGTGTGTCACCTTGCAGGGAATGGAGACAAGAGGGCGGCGAAGACGACAAGGAGGACAAAGAGCCCCCCTTCAGGCGAGGAGACGCTCCCCGCAGAGGCGGAGACGACCGAGGCCCCCGCCGGGGCTTCGACGAGGACAGAGGCCCCCGCCGAGGGTTGGAAGAAGACCGGCCGCCGCGCCGAGGGTTGGATGAAGACCGTCCTCCACGCAGAGGGCTGGACGACGACCGCCCCCCGCGCCGAGCCTTCGACGACGACCGCCCCCCGCGCCGAGCCTTCGACGACGAGCGCGGCCCCAGGCGAGGCTTTGATGACCCCAGACCTCCCCGCCGGGGGGCTGACGACGATTGGGGCCCCAGAAGAGGAGGTGATGAGGAGAGGGGCAGCAGGAGAGGCATGGATGATGGCCCACGTCGCGGTGGTGATGATGCCAAACCCTGGAAACCACTTGGCAGAGCTGGTATGAACTCTGAAACTGGTATGAACAAACTATCTCATCTACATTGTTGCTTATGTAGGGATGATAATATCTGTGTGTTTCTTTAGTGCCTCTAGAACTGCTCACCAGAGTTCAACCAAAACTTGGCATAAAGAGAGAGGGATTAAAGGAGGGAGAGAGATGAACAGACTGAGCACATTGGCCGCAGGCTGGTGCATTGTATCACAGAGTACAGGAGGCATACTTTTGTCATGTTGGCAAACATGCTGTTGTTAGCTTGTTTGGGTAGCTTTTAACACAGGGTTTTGACTTGCATAGTACGTTGACGATTTCCGGGATTATTTTGCCTTAAGAATGGTGTTTGTGCTGTCCACCCCTAGCTGGTGGTGGCTGGCGGGAGAGAGAGAAGGCCCGTGAGGAGAGCTGGGGGCCTCCGCGTGCCGGCGAATGTGACGACGCAGAGGACGGCAACGCAGACGAAAGATCCGCCGAACGCTTCAGAGAACGCCGCACGCAAAAGTAAGGCCCAGCAAGGGCAACTTTTCCTTGGGTTTCTTTCATGGAAAGCTCTTGAAGCTTTATTTCAGCCTGGAATACTGCAAGAATAAAGATTGTAGGTGGAGCATTTTTCTGATACAAAGGAGTTGCTAGGGGATTAAAAATTGTACCCCCATATCGGTTCCATTGTCAGAAATGTGATAAAATGGGAGCACGTTTCTTCTCTTCTTGCATCATTTCAGGCTGTGAGGAAGCCAAATGCAAACGATTATGGAGAGAACATGTACTTATACATAGTCACATGTAGTGATCGCAGCTAATTCCCATCCAAAATCTTTGTTTTGTCTTGTGGCCGTGTTTGTGTTCCCTCTTTCCTGTTGGCAGATAGAGTGGCAGCACCCCTGCTACGTCATCATTTAAATAAATGTTATCATGAAAACTCTTTGATATTTAGGTATTTTTCTTTCTTTCCTTCAGAGTTTCTTATGTGCAAATTAGAAATGTGGCTTAACCTGTATACAAACCCTATCAATAGATTGGCTAAGTTGGGGTGAGATTGTTGCAGCTTCATTAATGGTGAGGCTACCTGTCTTCGCAGGGAGCCCAAAGAGGAGGGAGTCTGGAGGAGGGGAGGCACAGATGAAGCCAACAGCTGGAGGGATTCCCGCCGTGAAGAGGCAGATCGCGAGGATCGCAGAGGAGAGCGACGTGACAAAGACCGCCGTGAAGACCGTGAACAGAGAGGCCCGGCTAGAGAGCCCGATGAAGGTAACCGGGGCCTGCTTTTTACATGGATGTAAAAATATTCAAACTGTAAAGAGGTTGCAATAGACACCCACATGTAACGGTCTTATCTATGACTAGGCTATATGTTCCTGTGGCATAGTTTATACTGTGATGCGAGTTAAGATGTTGCCATAGATACAGTGAAACCTCTGAAAGTCATTAAAGAAAGGTCAAGATTATCAAGGAGCCTATACGTATTGATCATATCTGATGATCATGTCTGATAGTTTCTGTTTCGGCGTGGAGAACAATTTGCACACCTGGAAGTGGTCCAGGTCACCTTGGAGCTGTGTCTTCTAGGCACAGTGTATTTTGGTTTCTTAGCTTGTTGACACGGTTTTACTATTATCTCGGCACAACTTATGAGGAATTTCATTGGTGGCCAATCTATAGGTTACCACTCGTGTTGTATTGTCTAAGCTGAAGAGAATTTCCATGTCAGTTTTTGTTAGTTACACAGTGTTAAGTGTTGTAATTGACGATGTAATTTATGTACTGTAATATGTACTGAATTTGACAAAAAATGCAGTGGCTTAGATCTTTAAAAAAGGCAAAAAATGTTCAATGCAAAGTCTGCTTTCTCAGGAGTGTTATTTTGTCCTCAGGAGCGTCGTGGCGTCGCGCTGTTGAAGAGAAGCGCGAGGAGCGGGAAAAGCCCAAAGAGAGGATCGAGGACCGTGACGCAGATGGGGAGAAGAGTGCCTGGCGTGCTGACAAAGACCCACGTCGCATCAAGAACGAGACAGACGACGACGGCTGGACCACTGTCCGCCGCTAAGTCCTATCCTCTTCCTCCTAATGGCTCTTATAGTGACAGTTTGGAACAACAATATTCAACGCACCATCACCCAATTAGACACCATGCTCTATGAATGACAAAGGCTTCATTTCCTGAAGTAAAATTATTATTGGTGTTTTCTTCATTTATTTCTTGATATCTCGCAGCTCACATAGCAATTTGTGTTGGCTGTGTGCACCAGAGGCTCTTGCAGCTGATGAGCATAATCACCCAAATTACCTTTTTTGTAGCTTATAACATCAATGTGAACTTGACTGCCTCCCAGTGGTTTGGAGTGTTATTGCAAAAATGATGGAATTGATTTTACACAAAATTCCATGTTAACATCATGTGACAAATCATTGCATCACTGCTTAGTACCTCAGTTTGATGGTTTGGTATTCTGATGACATACACTTAAACCGCAGCATAGATCAGCACTTGCTGTGATGGGTGGGAAATGTAATCTGCATCATTGACCTCCTGCCTTTCATCTCGTAATGGTGATAAAGATGCTTCTTAACCTATTGAATAGTGGAATTTCCATTTTGATGTGCATGCTTAGACTATTAAATTTGTCTCTATCCATTGTGTGGTTCTATCTTGCAGCATTCACCTGTATGAGACCGGGTTGCATGTGTACAGATAAAGCCTTTATTAATAAAGCAGTTTTGCTCACTAAATGCAATTGGTCCTTTTTGTATGGAGACCTGTTAGGTGTATGAAACTGTATGGTGTTTCTGTACAGACATGCTGTCTGGTGTAGCAGATGGAGATGTTGAATCAACACTTGCTCATTTCCACAAATGCCCGTTTGTATAGCACAATTGGCTGCTATTTGTGTGATAGATTTGCCTCTAGTGCTCCTTTGCTTTTTGATATAATGTTTAGTCCTATAGTTTAATGAGACCGTGATACTGAGAGTATAGCGCCGGGCTCCCCCACAAGTATCTTCATAATGACAACATATGAGTTAATTATTTTAACTTAACCTTAATGTTAATCAAAATTGTGAAAACGTTACTTGCATTAAATTTAGCCGCCATGAACGAGGCAATTCCTCACTGCAATGTCACGTTGTATCCACTGGAGGTCACTAAAGCACCACGGTGGAAGGATAACCCCTTTAGCATCATAATAGGCAACCATGTGTTTCGGTGTGTACCAGGGTCAGTTATCAACTCAGTACATGTAATAAAAGTTAAACAAACCATAAAAATGTAGGCTACTGCATACAGACTTTATGCTTTTTCACAAGACCTTACGAGACAGACGACGTTCAATAGGTAGAGGTTGCACTAAACCGATGTGTAGTTGATGCGCAAACATACTAAGATAATCTATAGGCCTATTACTAGGACGAAATATTGGTTATTGAATAAGAATAAACGTAGACTATAAACACCATTCAACCACCAATTATAATCACTGAACGATAATAGGAATAGGCCTATAGCGTCTATATACGTCTAATAGGTGTGTTAATTGGATTTATTTAGATATAAAATAATGCTACATAAAAAAAAACATAAAACTGACAAAATGTTAATTAATTATTGCCATTGCAAATAACAAAACGTACCCTACTATTCACCGGACTATTATAAAGCAGTTCTGCAATCACTTAATATAATGCCTATAAAAGTAGACCTATAGGCATAATGTCAGTGTCTCTACATTTTTGTATTAAAAACGTAGAGCTTTTGCTTTGCGTGTTGCAGATGTCGACTGAACAATATTTATATTCCTCTTTTTTTCTTCCAGAACATTCGAATTTCGTATAAATAGGCTAAGTGTTCATAAACTGCTAGTAATTGGTAATAATAATAGCTAATAATAATAATACAAAAGTTAGATAATAAATAATCAAATTAAGGCACAGCATTTGTAATGAGACCTATTGTAATGAAAGTGGCCTATTTATTTTAACATTCATTTTTAACGTTCCCTATAACGTAAATAAAGTAAAATCACTTTAAAATCGGAACATTTTAAAAACAAACTTAATCCGGGGGAATAAAATTGTACAGTGGTGTCTTCTTGCTTTTGCATTTACATAGCCAATTTTATATGGAAAAAAAATCCACACATTGTTAATTTAGAAACCGTAATTGAGTCAGAAAAAAAAATAAAAGGCCTACACGTAGCCTACCCTGTCATTATTCGGTGACACTTATACTAAATCATTGTGACTGACCGAGAGGCAGCCGTTACACAGGTTGTCTAGGCTAAGACACTCCATCATACACCTGCGTAGGCTATATTTGGTATTAACGTGCAGTAAATGGGACACGCAGACAAATGTGTTGTTGGTATTTGAGGACTTGTCGATGTTCGATAGTTGATGTTACATTTTTAACAAAATATGGCTCTGATGCAGTCCTGATATTTGGCCATACAAAATGAGTCCTCAATGTGTAGCCAACCATTCATAAATGGATCGGGAAAAATGAAAACGTGGAGAGACGGACCAAGAGCTGTGTGCTAAATGATCTTTTCTCTAAAAGCTAAAATAGAAGAAAATTATGGAAATAAACAACAATAGTTCAACTGGGCTTATTGACGTAGGTTAGCCTACTTAGTTCTATAGCCCCCAAAAGAGAAAAAAAAAAATATGACGTTTGATTAACGTCGTTGTACAGGCCTTATACCTGAAATAATCACTTAAAATGAACCCTACATGCCTCCCTTACAAGTCGAACTGCCATAGGCCTCATCGTTGGACATAAATGCAAACGTAAGTACCTTGAGCTTTTCTACTGGTTCAGCTGAGTGTGTGAAATGTTCTGAAGACGGGGTTCTGAACGAATCCGTTCCGTTTTGCGCGAGTCCGCCTCTCCGTGCCTGTTCCTATTGACGCACTTAAAGCCTCTTCCCTCAACCTTAAGGCGAGCAGCATCGACCAATCACCATGCCATTACAGGCTTCACAGGAAGCTGTTTATGGGACTCCAGCACTAATTAGGCTCATGAACTAACAAATCGCCTGCACAACTGGTGAGGAAAACGATCACATCCATGGATTGTCTGGAGTAGTCTACCTGCTTTTATTGCGATTTGCAGTTTTGGCTTCCGATCGTCTACCGCATTTTTCCAACTTATTTATAGCTGAGAAACTTTCCTCTTGGCTGTGTGGAGTATTTCAGCGAGAACGCCTGCAACACTTCAACTTAAGCTGGGGAATCTTGACTATCAAACCATGTTTCAACCTACACCGAAGAGGTGTTTCACTATAGAGTCTCTGGTAGCGAAGGATAATCCTCTACCGGCGTCTAGGGCCGAGGAGCCCATACGACCAGCGGCTCTGAGCTATGCAAACTCTAGCCAGATGAATCCGTTTCTCAATGGCTTTCATTCCAGCGGCAGGGGCGTCTACTCTAATCCGGACTTGGTGTTTGCCGAGGCGGTCTCACATCCAACGAACTCCGCTGTCCCAGTGCATCCAGTGCCCCCACCACACGCTTTGGCTGCTCACCCACTTTCATCGTCACACAGTCCGCACCCTCTTTTTGCCAGCCAGCAAAGGGACCCCTCCACTTTCTACCCCTGGTTAATACATAGATATAGGTACTTGGGTCACAGATTCCAAGGTAAGTTTGCGGTTTATTTCTCGCCTTTACGCGCAAGTATTTTGAACGCAGGATAGCCGAAGTCTACGTTTCCCAGTGGCGTTGACAGACTACAAAATCGATTAAATTAAGTCTGAGCGACGGTGGCCTCTCGGAGATTAAGCTGTTAATAGTTTACCTATTCCTTGATCGGAGCGAAACGTTGACAAATACTGGTTAGGATATTATTATTTGTTTCGTTAAATGTATTTTATTTTGATTAAGGTTTTAGGCACATAAACCTAAATGGATCACCATTTCTAATGTCAGTAGGTTGGGCTATTTGATATTTTAATTAGAATATGAATCTATATATTGTTATTTTATTATTTTATACTACGCTTTTGCCAATTAGCCTACTAGATACTTAAAAGAAAAAAAGGAATTAAAGTTTCGAGGCGATGCTAAATATTGTTGTATTGACAATTCCTTGCCCGTCAACCTCATAATAGGCTAATTTAGGCCTAAGTCCAACCTAAAGTGCTTAGTCCTTATAGGCTTACTGTAGGTATTAAATAGCCTACAGGATAGAACATATTATGTATATAATGTAATTATATTTTGTTGTTTGCTGTTGATTGTTGTAGGCCTTGTAGCATACCCGGTTCTTGCGTGACTGTAACAGCGTCTTTTTGCCAACACGATATGAAGATTTTAGAGAGGGACGCATCATTCCAAAATTAAATAGCTTTAAATCAAAATTATATTCTTTATTTTAAAGCCTAATTAAATGTGTCATAGGCGTACAATGATATTTAATGCATGTTTATCAATTATATTAAATAATTAATTTAACTAGGATTGTAGTGTCTTCTTTTGGCTAATGCAGATCGGTTTCACAAACACTATTTTCAGCCTATAGATATTGCCTCCACACTGGCTATTCGATTTTTAGCTTCTGGTCAATTACCATTTATTATTTGTGATTGTCTAACTAGATTCAAGACCTATTTTAGTATGTTTTAGTGTTCCCATAAGTGATGGTTAAATATGCCTGTTTAAATAGCCTAGCCATGGAAAAGTTGCTGCCGTGGGATTTAGAAATGTTATGAAAGGTCATAACATAACATAAGTCCTTTATCGTTTTTTTTCAGGCAATGAAACGAGTCCGGAGAGTTTTCTTTTGCACAATGCACTGGCAAGAAAACCCAAAAGAATTCGGACAGCCTTTTCACCTTCGCAACTTTTAAGGCTTGAGCACGCGTTTGAAAAGAACCATTACGTGGTGGGAGCCGAACGAAAACAGCTTGCGCACAGCCTTAGTCTCACAGAAACTCAGGTAAGACCTGTTTTAGACACCATCCATTAGGCACCAATAACCTTCCATAATTCTATATTATTTTTACCAAATCCCCAAACCGTTTTAATTTGAAACCGAACAGTTGATGATATTGCAGCTCATGGTGTGATAATAGGTTAAGGTTTATTTTTAGAGGTTCTATTTTATCTTTTTTGTAATGTTATTCGTTGTTTTTGTTTTTTTTACAAAATGGTTGAATTTACATTGGTGTAATTTTGTTTCGTGTAGCGTAATTATTTGTAGGCCTAAAAAGCCTATTTTAAACGTTGCACCTTGTACCTTGAAAGCACGAGATCAAACTGTTAAACACGCGGCGCTTGTACATTGCAGACTTGAAGATAGGAGAGTGGTCGATTGAAAATTAAAAATAAATCAGGTACCTAATAGCTTCTTTGTAAGCGTGAACCTGATTCCGCAAATTAATGCTGTCAATTAAAAACAAGGGCTTTCTTTAGGATCGAATAGGTACAGTCCCCGTGTCCTAAACTCATTTTAAGCAGGGGTTGAATTACTTTGTTTTGGGGAGAGTGTTGCCTTTCAAAATGGAGGGCAATTAACCAGTTAACCATTTTATTGGATAAGTAATACAAAGAATGAGGGCGATTCAATGAATTCCCCTTGCCATATTTTAAACCGTGTTTGAGCCTATCAGCCTGCGGAGCAGTTGGTGTCTTTTGTCCCTGTGTCAGCACCGACTCTTTTGGAAACGGGGGCCTTTAGAGGGGTTGAAGGGAGAAATGAACCATCACCTACTTCAATTAGCTGAGTGAAGGCATATTAAATGCACCTCAGTTGCCATATAGACCTTAGGGGCGCTGGGTGACAAGGCGTGTAGACAGTTTATCGATTTAGTTGTTTTAATTCCCCAAGGCAGTTAAAACAACCTAAACCAATTACGATGTTTTAACGTGTCGAAAATATATTTCCGATATGTAAGTCAATGTTCGTTTATTTAATTCCATCCACACACTGGAATAATGCGTAGCCTAATTGTTTATAGGCCATACAAAAGCACGTTGCGTACATTTTCTAACATAAAATGTTGTCCTGTATACATTAATATTTCATGACGTTGACTTATGTGCCTGGTGGCTGTTGCTGTTGGCACCTGTGTTGTTTTAGACTAAATGTATCTGTCCAGATCATGTTTTATGATTTTACGCACAGCTCAAGTGTGGTTTGTCCTCTAGTATTGACCCAACTTTTATTTTTCTTCAGGTAAAAGTGTGGTTTCAAAACAGAAGAACTAAGTTCAAGCGGCAGAAATTGGAAGAGGAGGGCTCGGAGTCGCAGCAGAAGAAGAAGGGGACACATCACATAAACCGATGGAGACTCGCAACTAAACAATCAAGCCCGGAGGAAATTGACGTCACTTCAGACGATTAAAAGACTTAGGCCTATACCGGGGACTGCATGCGTCGTGAAGGATGGCACCTAGAGACATGGATGCTGTGTAGAGACAGAGAGAGGGCGAAGCAAACGTCACTATTCAAATCTTCGGAGATCGGCAGCTGAGGGTGAGAGAGCTCCTAATGGTGGCACTGCTGTCACTACCGTGGGTCTGTCAATCCGTATCAAATTGCCCAGGCAAAATGATTGGCAGGGTCGCAGTGCATCTAGCCTACCTGAACCCCTTCCTCGCACCAACCCACCACTACAAATCCCTATACCAACCACCGATTTTTTTTCTCCAATTCATATTGGACATTTGCACTTCTGAGGGTTTTTAAAAACGTTTCCACTCAAGAAACCAAAATACAAAAGCTGTTTTTTGTAAAACTTGAATTGCATGGTAGTTCTTTCCTCTGGTAGTTGTTTTAATTTGACAAATTTCTCAAAACAATTTTGTTTTTACTCTATTTTCGAACTGAGAGATGTTGTGCTTCTTTCTTTTTACAGTGTGCAGTCTTTAATTAATGATTCTCGTGTAAAAGTGATTGTGAAAACATATGAAGTAGCGGTGCTGCGTTATAGTGTTTTTAAAGAAAAAATAACAAAAATGAATTTTGAAAAAAAAAAAACTTTATAAAAGTTTTATCATGCCACAGATTAAGTACTTAAAGGGAAGGTATCGGGACATTCCTTTAACCTAAAGCTTTACCAATCCGCTATTCTGGAGCGAGCCTGTATAGGCCTACTGTCAGGACTTGACCCTCCCGCGAGAGTTGCCACGAAGGACAAACTGCAATTAAGTCGAGAAATCTTCAAGCACTGAGCGTATTCCATGTACAGAAATACAAAAATTTAATGTTTCTGTTAAACCCTCTTTTACAGAATGTAAATACTTTTGTGTATGTGTTAAGTTTGCTACAATTTTAACACAAAGTATACTTCCAAGAAGTATGTAATTGTCAATATTTTGTCAATAAAGTTTTATCAATATGTTGCGCGCAGGAAAAGTATAGCCTATAGGGTTTTGATTTTACAACAACCGAGTCTAATATGTGGAGATGCCCGTTGCCAATTATAGCAAATTATGCATTAACATGCGTTTCTACATTTGCAATATATCTAACAAAAATTCCAATTTTGTTACACCAATTCCAGTGTCTTCTTAAATTGGTTTGTTGATGTATGTAAGGCCGTTGGACAATAGTTTATTCAAACACATTTATGTTGTATCCCACATTTCCCCCTGTATTTGTTGCTGGGCCTAATAGACTGCACTAGTTTTATTTGAAGGCAAGGGACGTTTGTCTAGTCTGCTCAAACCACAAAGAGTCCTGCAAGCTTTTGTGAAAGTGCAAATCAGTTTAGGCAATTATCATGCGAGTAATATGAGGGGGAAAGGGGATGCATTGCCCTGTGGTCCACTTTAATCTCTTAATCCATGGATCCATGGGGGCTTGGTTGGACATAATTTAGTACAATCTGACTACCCCTCACCACGCGATAAGAGAAGGTTGCAAAGTGCCGCAAAATAGGATCTTTGTTTAAAATCGTGTCTCCCTAGTTACATTGTGCGCACAAACTGTTGTTTTAATTGAACGGAAAAATTTCTGAAGGATATCGTTTTTAACGTTCGCAGTAGGCTATTAGCCAAAATAAAACGATGCATTTGTATTTTGTAGCTATAAAACTACTTACTATTTATTCACAAATAGCTAGGCAACAAAAATCCCGTCAGTAGATACCAATATATTGAAATAATGCAAAAAAAAATCAGACAAACATAGGTCTACTGGCTATTATAAATATGGCAAATTAAAATGAGCTTCTTTCTTTTTTTACTTTTGAAGTGTGGTTGTGAGGTGGGGTGTAGGCTATAGTGTAATCTAAAAACTATATAGGGAATTCCTAACCGGTCTATAGGACTACACTATAACAGCAATAAAAATCTTTAGAGAATACCATTAGCTTTGAAAAAACCCTAAAAGCTTTATTACAAACCCAGCTTTGAAATAGGGGGATTAGAGGACTGAAAGGGTCCCACAATAGTTAGAAGAAAAGGTTTCATGCTAATGAGGTTAATGCCCTTTGTATCTCCGGACTCCACAACTTCATTACTCCTATCTCGGGCAACACGGAGCGGCTCAGAGCGCGCAATCCACTCGAGCTTTTCCCTACCCTGCCTAAAGAAGGATTTGATAGCAGCCCTGTTCAAACTAGATAATTATATCTTTTCAAGTTGGAATTAAGATAAAGAAAGTGCAGGGAAGGCGGTGAGCCTTGATCCGCTGCAAACAATTTTGTCGCACTTTCTCCCTTCTGCGAGCCTCAATGGGCAGGACAGTCCTCTCATTATAACGGAGACTAATTTTATTAAATTCTTTATACTTTGGATATTAGCTGGGAAACTTTGTTTTGGTTGGTTTTTAACAAAACGAAATTGTAGGCCTATATGGTAGCATACGGATAAAATGAAAGTCAAGTGTCATTGCAATAGTACAATGTAGCCTCTTTATGTCCGCCACTTCTAACATGACAATTTGCAAAAACTACAAATGTCCACCCGGGAGCCAGTTTGTGTAAAACGCTTGATACGCCTATAGCCTA
>JAOEHI010000007.1:6405395-6422094 GCA_025447815.1 Percopsis transmontana | reverse complement strand
ACATGACAATTTGCAAAAACTACAAATGTCCACCCGGGAGCCAGTTTGTGTAAAACGCTTGATACGCCTATAGCCTACAGCAGTTCTCAGTGCTTGATCGTAAACCAATTTTTGGAGATGTTTTTATGCCTTAATTATTTGTAATAGCCTAGGCCTAGGTTATAGGTGTCTAGCTCTATATGACATTACACAACAACTGCACTTAAGCAAAGGCCTATGCGAGAGTCAGCCACAATTTAGAATACGCGTAAGCCTATCTGTTTATAAATGTAATAGGCTATGCACTTGTCTTTACGGATTAGCCTATAGCGCTGTTAGATAAAGATATTACCTGCGCGTTCATATTTTTAAGGTCACATAAAAATTCAAATGATATGTATTGTATAGGATATAGGCCCTAAGTTATTAAATAGTTTACGACTTCCATCCGTGGGCTATAGTGCGCCGAAATTTGGAGAGCCGCTTATCTAACCTCCGTCTAGGGCAAACGTTGAGGTTAAAAAAACGATTAATCATCTGATCACTTTAGACCGCAAGAAGTATAGGGTAGTGATCAAATTTATAGGCACATTTCTGCATGATTGGGGTGGGGTTTTATTCCATGTGGACAATTGTTGCATGGAACATTCACTCTGCTATGAAATAATTATCCGTTATTGAAAACACAGGGTATTCTATTAAATGACCCCACGACCCATAATCTGCAATTAGTAGGCTTACCTATAATTCCACACACTAGCTCTAGAAGTCAGGTGGCATGCATTGCACATCATGCTTTCTCAGAAGGCATTGGCTGTTGACGATAGTCAATACACAATCGTGAAATTATTCAATGTTTGGATAATTACGTTTTTGAAAAGATGGCTTTGTGTCATGGATCTCAAGACAGATAAAGCGTCAAAAGTAAGCCAAAAGTAAGGCCCTTGTTGCTTGGCTTTGAGGGAGCTGTGTACCACACACTGTTGTGTAGCAAATAATGTAACCTACTGAGCTTTCACATTTGATTTTTAAGCCAAATTTAATCATGTCAGGGCAAATACTGTTTTGGAAGTGGTACTTATAGCCAGCCGTCGTGCAGGCCTGTCAGAATATGACGTCAGGACTAACTTGATCTCTCCTGTTTCACAAATTGCTTCTGAAATTGATCCTTGAAACGAGAGAATGAACCCTACACAATTCCCTTGGCCTTGACATAAGGTACAGCGATAAATATACAAGACTAATGAGCAATTATCATATAATCACCCTCCAAATAGCTTACATAATAATGAATTAAACATTTGTGCCTCGGATTCTATTTCTTTCTTTATTACCAAGGAGGGGCATTTGCACCATGATGTGCGGAGATGATTATATTTTCCAAACACAGCAATTTTCAATTTGCAATTATAGGCTAGTTGAGTCATGTAGGGGATTGTTGACATGGATCGTCTAACTAGTCCAGTTGCAACTGTAGGCTAACTGTACTTCGGCATATTTATAAATTATTATAAAATAACTGCTAGCATTTCTGATTACTTTAAATGATTCTACATTTAAAATGTGATTGATCCCACTAAGAATTTTTGAAGAATTAGATATTAATTATTCTCGACCAAATGCCTCACGCGCGACAGAGCGTATAGGCTCTCGCAAACAAACACAAATACAAACACAAACAGGCACACACACACACACATTGTTACCAAGATATGATACCGCGTCCACGTCATTGCAAAGCTATTTTTCCATTTGCACATCTTCAACCTTCACTCAAATTATGTATTTTAATTAAAAAGTAAAAATATATGAAAAATTAACGGATACTTTTATTTATCTGGGGATTAGACAAGATAGCCTACATTATTTTTCTGCATTAGAGTCTCATAACACCTCACATTTTGCTGTTGCTGCAGCCAGGAGTGCCAATTCATATTCTGTTCCCAATCCTAATAGCCAATGATAGTTTCTGACTAGTAGTGAGATGTGTAGGTGAGTGCAGGTTTGACATATGGGTGATTGTTGTTCAGGACTGTTCACAATATATGAACATCATTGCATCACTGTATATATTGTTCTTGAGTTTTGATGAGATGGTGAGATATACAGTACATATAAAACTTGTTCCACCTCTATAAATGTCTCTCTCTCCCCCTATCCCTCTCTTGGCTTCTTCTTGGCCTTGCTCCCATGGCCCTCACACTCTGCATCTCTGACCTTCTGCTCCAACTTTACACACTTGGTTCCACGCTGCACCGCATAGACAGGAAACATTTGCAAATGCACCGTAACAGTTTAGAAATCTCTCATATTTCCCCTCGCATATCAACCGGGTCAGAATTCTTAGCTTAAAATGGTAAACTCTTTCTTCGTACAGATGCATTTGATTCATTGGTGTTTAGCTGTGTGCAGTCCTTTACAGCCTGTTCTCCAATCAGTGGAGAATGTATAGGCCATATTCTGATGCAGTCTCATTTGCATTTAACTGGAATGTTTTTCACATGTCAAGGAGTCTCTAAGAGAGCAATTGTCCACCCCCTGTCCTCTGAAGTTCCAATCTCCAAACATTTTATAGGTTATATTTGCAACCAGCATTCCCCACAGTACACTAATGTGTAACATATGGTGGACTGTACACCTGATAAAATACCTCAGGGGCTCTGCAGTTTGGAAAATCCTCAATTCGCTCCCTAAATAAAACAAACAATGGCTTCACTAAATATATCACATGTGCCTGCTGAACTATTGTGTGTCTCTTGACCTGTGTATCCCCTTCCACATCATCAGCCTTGATACGGGGCCTATATTCCTCGCCCCATCCCCCAGCTAGCGCTATGGCACATCTAGCAGGTACTTTTGAAAATAATGCCTCCGATTTTACGAGATTCCACATTTACCCGCTGCGGGCTAATAGAGTTCAAAAGGTTACGGGGGCCACGATAACCAACATTTCTCCAAAAGTCTACATTGAACCGAAAATGCACAGCGGCTACTGCCATTCAGCTGAACGTGTTTCACGTCTTTTCATGTCTGGATTTGATTCCGTCCAATGACACCGGTTCACATCCACTCCTTTACAAATGTCTTACAGCCTGCGTCCAACGAGATGCATGTTGACTTTTCATCTTTGTGAAAGCGCCATAAATGTGGCAACAATTAGAGGTGAAATGTAATATAGCCTGTAGGGTGTGAGTTATTGAGCAGACAGGTGAAATTATGGGCACCTGTTCGGTTGTCCGTCCTTTGCACTCTGCTGAACTGTGTGAGCAGTTGTGTCTCCCTCTCTTGGTAGCTCTAGTGGGGAGGGAGAAGAAAATGAAACGTCTAGCTGCCTGCTGAGTCTGGCGGTCTGGAGGGTGAGGCAGGATACAGATCTAGGCCGCACTTGGAGCAGTATTTGGATAGGTAGCCTACATATCTTGAACAGGCGTTGAATCTGTTTCTTTTCTGGCTGTCCGACTCCATGTGCCAACCATCCTATTGCCAGAGTTTGTATTGAACTTTCCTATTAAGGTTTTTGATGACAGCTTACAAGCCAGTGTGCTCGATGGTTGGATTTTCGACCAACTTGCCAGGAGATCAGCCTGCTCAGTTGGTGCACAGAAACGTTCTCCGAGCTAACTTTACAACACCAATATAAACATGGAACCCATACGGTGCAGTTTAATGACGGCTGAAAGCATAACTACGAGCAATGAAAAATACCACTTAGTGGGGATAATTCACTACTTGTGCTTGTTCTAAAGCCAAACTTTGATTAGGACCTTTATACATAATTTTAACTTGTGTTGACGCTAGAGGGTAACAAATAGCATTAGTTGGAATATGGAATATATAATTGATATAGATAGGTTAATAAGTTATATGGAAATATGCTTACAGGAAGGTTGGACATGTTGGGGATGAAACCCACAACCTTTCGTTTTATTGGCGACCAACCTAACCAATAACTACTAACCTGTACTAACCTGTAGTATCTTGTAAAAAAAACAATGCTGCTAAGTTTACTAAGTGCAAAAAAGGGGAGGGTGTGTGTTTGGGATGTGGATTTGTATTATAAATGATCTGAAAATACCAGCATTGCCTGCCAGGAAGGTGTAAATCACTGGTACTGGTAATTCAGATTGTGACATCTATTACTAACCAATGAGCACCTTAGCACTTCCACAAAGAGAGTCAACCCCCATTACACTCGCTAATCATTCACTCTCATTCACTTATGATGTCCAAACCTCCTCCCTGCATAGCTCAGCCATTGAAAATAAAGGATAGCTGCTAACATTGTCTAGCCATCTCAAGTGGAATATTCGGAGAGCTAATTAATAACAAGCATAACTTATTGCAAGGGGTTTATGTAAGCTTCAGGTGAAATAATTATTCCATCAACAGCGCCAGTGCTCTCTGTACACTGAGACTTGGATGTTCCACCAGCAACCTCTCCGCTATGCTAGCATGTGCAGCCCTCCGTTATGCATTAGCAAGTGAGAAGTGTTCGCTGCTTCACCTTGCGCTAACTGGCAGAAGCGCATTCTGCTATATAATTGCAGTGGCAGTGTGAATGTCAGTGCTGTAAATGTTAGTAACCTCAGAGAAATTATGGACCGAGAATGTTGAATCGGTTTGATTTGTGACATTCTACGCCGCTGAGAGCAGACAACGCATGCATTACTCTCTCAGATTAATGATTGCTAAATATAAAAAAACAGTCAGCAGGAACAGGTGCAATAATAACCAGTGGCGGCTGGCCGACTTCAGACAAGAATGTGCAAACAATGTAATGTAAAGATATGCTTTGTAACCTTTTTAAGCCAATGCATTTGTTCTAGTGCCTTTTGTCATACCCCCTCCCCTCCACACACACAGGCAGTATATGTGTTCATAAGAGAGGCGTAATGATAGCAGGGTGCATAAGTGCTGGAGGTTATTTTGTATTTGGAGGTGAGGACATGGCAAATCAGACCACTTCACACATGAAAGGCGGCAGTAGGTCCGCTTTAATTCTCCGGTCCTCTCTTACCTCGCCTCTCGCAGTCCTTTTAGAGGACTCCAGAGGCTAGTTAAAAGGTGTCTGATTCTCACTATGAATCTAATTAGATCTCTGACTGAGGTCCTAGTGTGTCCTTTCTATAGGGATAAGGTGCTAAAGCGCCAGCCTCTTGCCTCCGCGGCCTGTCCCTTGCTTCCTCCTTTTCTGGAGAAAAACAAAGTCCTGTAAGCTAATGAAGTTTGTAATTAAGGAGACTCTGTCGGGCTGAATGAGTAATTAGGACATGGTTTCTCATGGGTGCTAACAGTGGTCAGGCCACAGAGAGCAGCTTTTCATGGCGCGCCGTGAGGCCACGCTGAGGAAGAGAGGAGCTCCTTCTTCGCTTGCTTTGAATCCAGATTACAGACTTTTAGTTCAGTGCGCTTTCTGACAACTTTTTAACCAATTGTGTTTTGTGAAACGTGGCTTAAAATCAGAGATGGATTCTAGGTGCTACCTAGGATGCTAGTTTTAAGAAATACAGCATGTCTGCATACATATTCCACTGATTTGCTGCAGATACCTGGTGCTGTTGTGAAATCATATCATTTGTAAAATATGGCTGAAGGACAGGGCCAGTCTGTGTTTCCACCGAAGACATCTCTATTCTAATTATCACATTTACTTCAGATTGGTTGTCTGTGGCGCTGATAAAGAAAGTTCACCTGGCCTCAATTAACTATATTTATCTGAGATTATCCTTCCGTAAGATTTCTGCTCTGGCGAAGAGATTAGCATTATTAAGAGGTGGATAGGCAGGATGAATACATTGCCAGACAAAGTGACATCTCTTTGGGAAGAGAAATTAAATAAATGAAATGGGAATCAAAAGGAAATGTTGAATATTCCTGCAGTCTCTTGCAGCGCACGTTCCTTCTACTCACGGCCTATCATGATTATTATTCTTATTTCCATTGAGTGAACAAAATCTTATCTTGACTCATTATTAAAAATTACATTTCTTCAAACCACAGTAGAGGAAGTGTGATTTACCTCTGCGAATATAAATGAGTCTACTGGCATAAATAAATGTATCTTGCACAATATCGAGGAGTGTACCTTTAACTAGCGTTTCAAATCTCCCAAATAACTGATGCCATTACCACATACAAAATAGATAGGAGCCAATGACTTTGTCGACAAAGCGATGAGTTTGACAGGTATAGCAGAAACAGTCTCTGATTAGGCGGGATTCTTTGATCTCCAGTTAACCTCTGCATTCTCTAAAATCACTTACACTGTTTAGACAGGGACGTGTCCCGCTGCAAGGCACAACACCTGGGCTTTGAACCCATGACCTCAAAGCTGAGTGCTCGAGCACGAAGCCCTACAGCCTCCCGGTCAGCCAGAGGATCAGCGTGGACAGACGGGCCCAAGACTCTTCATTTCCTGTTTCGCCTGCAACTACTCTTCCCAAACTAAAAAAACGCTACCTGTCTTCAGGTAATATCAACAGAAGGCATGAACTTCATGATGACAATGCATTGTAGTGCACCGGTCAAGCACACGTACGCACACTCACACACTCAATTTACTAAGCCATAACATGTGATGTTGTCACTGAAGTTTGTTGGTAAAGGTTTTGGGATGGAAATATGGAAACAGTGTAAACGAGTATTCCATTTATTTCATATAACTTTCAGTGTATTTTGGTATTCCAAATATTTTGATATACTTAGTATATGAAAAGAGTTACTGGTTTCCACAAAGGATAAAACATTCTCAATTTATTGTTTACTGTAAATTATATACAAATAATATTGTCTGAATCACGCATGGGTGAGAAAGATGGTTGCAGACGGGTTTAGTGGAACAGGTGTTTGTCAGCTTTGGGCAGACCTACATGGACAAGGCCGTTTTATGTAGACCACTTCCTCTCACATTAGTCTTTAGCCAAATTGCTTTGAGTCGGGGCTTTGCCCGGCCCATCCCTCATCGTCCACACTGACCTCTCTCCTTTCGGCGCTGCAGGCAGTGCAGGAGATAAAAAGCTGAAAAACTGCTTGAGGAATTCTAAATATTAGTGGTTGTAAATCAGGCCCCAGTGGCCTATGGGTAGCCATTATCTTTTTCGCACTAATAAATCCCCCTAGTCACAGATAAGATGGTTACCTTCCTAACCTGCAAGAAAAACAACTAGGTATGGGGTGACAGACGTGGAGAGGGGCAGCCAATAAATAAATGATCTTTACTCATGCACTGTATTTAATCACTAGAGAGAATGTGAGGTCCTTCATACAATATATCATTGGTTCTCAACATATTTTGGCTCGTGGCCCCCCAAAAAATAACGTTTCATAGCTTGCGACCTCTCCCCCTCACTCACGTTATAGCGCCCCCACTTGTGTTTGAAACACAACTGTGCATGAAAGTGCACACTGTTTTGGGTGGAGGGGTAGAGAACGGTTTAAGCCTAAGAGCTCTGTGGGGGAGGAGTAGACAGGTGTACAGAAAATTCTAACCAAAACAATATTTTTGTAATGCTGGTTTACAACCACAAGAGTAATTCCATACACAAATCAAGTGTCCTGTATAAAAATATGCATATTGGAAATATATATATAAAGTAGTAAATATTTAATCTTGTGGCCCCCTAGGAGATCCATAGAATGGCTGCAGTATATCATTTATGGATATATACAGTACATATAGTTTCATATAGGAAGTGATACACTAAATGCTTATCACATCATAGAGGAAATTCAGATCTGATGATATCTTGACGCATGCTAGTGTCCTTATCCTGTTATTGACGCCTAATGTACTAGCATTGTACTGAGACTTGTTGTGAAAATGTCACCGGAGGAGGGAGCGGAGCGCCACAGACGATAGCAGAAGACTGATAAGAGCATTCTTTGATTTTATCTAACGCAGGTCAGTGTGCTCAGCACGGTTAAGCTGTGATAGAGAGCTAGTCGTAAACTGTCTGAGCCGACAGGCCCCTCACAAAGCAGACACAGTAATGTCAAGAGAAACATCGTCTCGTAGCTGGAGAAGTGGTTTACGTGCGACGACGCAGACGTGTGCAGTCCACTGGGATGTCATTCATTCCAATGGGATTCAAATCAAGTCAAGTTTCTTTAAAGGGGATGAATGTACTCATTATAGTGCCCCTAGAACTCCAACTTTTTTCTGCATCTCACTGTTTATGTTTGAAACCCAACTGTGCATGATCTACACAAGTAAAACATCATAGAAGAAAATAGAAAATTACAAAATATAAATTAAAACAAAATGTCTGAGAGAGAATCCTGAGCATATATAGTCCTGCTTTTGGTCATTTCTGATAAAGAGTTAAAGTGAATTAAACCCTCAATCGCCTCTAGCTTCCTTACAGCAATATTAAGTCCTCCTGCTGACATTCAGCAAAAAATAATCCATTGTTTGCGGACCATGTCAGTATTTTCATCTGCTATTGACATGCTTCTAACGTGTCTACAAAGCTGATCACGGTATATGCTCAAGTTTGCAGAATTAAATAGTTGTAGTATTTAATTTAAACTATATTTATGTTTTGGAATAAAACTATAAACTATAAATTAATATCTAGAGCTAGAAACTGGAGTAACTTCAGTCAACAGCTTAATCCAGTGGGAGGACTATATATTGAGGTAAGGACGCAACAGAGTTGAGGTTTTACCAAGTTCAATTCCGCTTTAAATCAGTCTGAAACACACAGTCAGCAGCAATGTTTTTTTTCTCTGTAAGGTGCTTGAACCCTTGTTCCATGTAAAGACTTGTTAACCTCATTAAGCTTGCTTAAACACTAGATATATAATTATCCCAGAGAGGATAGCCAGTGCTAATACAAATTAGAAAGATAATTAAGCTACTGAGACTGGCCATTGCATCTCCCAGAGCATTGGACCCACATTATAGTGATTTAAGGCCTTTGTTTACAGTCACAGCAAAAGCCTTTTACCAGTGGCCATGTTTGTCAGAAGCCCACAAATAACCTGCAGTGTGCCCTTATGAGTTCACACTGACTGTTGTTCAATCAATCAAGGTTTTTTTTTTTCAACTGTTAAATGCCACACACAGGTGTTTGTACAAGCTAAAGGAAGAGAGACATGGTAATGTGAATTCCTTTCCTGGCGCTGTCAGGTAAAACACGACGTACCCCACAGAAAGAAAGGAACCTGTAAAAAAAAAAGCCTGCTTGAGGGAAGTGCCACTGGGCACTCATAAAGATTCACTTGAAAGGATAAAACACCTCTGCAATCTGAAATGCAGCTCGTCTTATCTGCAACACGGCAATTTAGTGTCCCAGAAGCCTTACAACTACTTCAAAGATGCTTGCATTCCTTTTCAAATTTAAAGAGTCACTTCTCCCCTTGCCACAACATTCAGCTAAATAGGAACAATAAATCTGGGCAACTTCTTTGGATGATATGAACCCTGGACAGCAAGGACCGCACACAAACATTCAAACGCCAATCGTCTCCGTTAGCGACAAACTTAAACGTGCTTCGTAAGTCTGTGTAGAAATGCAGTATAATGATTCGATCAGGCCTGTTCATTGAAAGTATGTCATGAATATAGTTAAGTGGACACAGATGGATGAATTCTGGAGAGCAGTTCCCAGTTTGCCAATGGGAGAGCCCACACAAAGGCAGAATAAGGCCTAAATGAAAATACATGATCTGTTTTAGAATGCCCCAATAAATGTGGCATTCTCAATGTATTTCAAATGTATTTCTAATATATATATTTTTAAATTTGTTTTATTTGTCTCAGTTCATACAAAAAATAAAATATATATATTTGTCAGGGATGTTTTGTTATTTATAGGCCTGCTGTATATTTTATACTTTATGCTGTTATGTTACGCTAATTTAAAAAACAACAGCGTGGCCATCGCTTGTGTTCACAAGCAATAAACCACTTCTGTGTAGGGGTCTTGGGTCAAAAAGTTTGAGAGCCACTGTTGTAGGCCTTTGGTCTCTGTACTGGCTGCTTCGCCCTGGTGGAGAGCGAGGGTAGAGGAGAGGAGCAGGCTGGTGGTGTGCCAACGCTGCTTTCTGCGGTTTCACGCGTAACAGCCTTGCATGTGCGGAGCTTTAAGTAAAGCATTGATTTAAGAGGGTACTTCTTCTTTCCACTGCTTTAGCAAAACAAACCCCCTGTGTTTGGATAGACCCGGCGAGCAGCTCACTGACCTGAGCAATGGGTCAGATTAAGTTAGACCTCCCCCCCCTTCTACCTCCCCGCCCCCCATCTTGCAGACAGAACACAGCATAAGGAAAGGGAAAGTACTCTTCAGGGTAGGCCAGCCTGGCAGCCGGGTCAGGGGAGTTGCTCAGGAAAACAGGAAACTGACAAGAGAGACAAATGATAGGTCTTACCCGACCACGGGCGTTTAAGCACTTTGCCAAAGGTTGATCTTCCATAATTGCTCCGAGAGTAATAATTAGTAAAGTCTTTAAAAGATAGAGGTCTTATGAGATTTAATTCTAAAACGGGACTCTTTTCCTTCAGCAGTTTCAGCAGTGCGGAATACTCGCGAGCTCAGCTCGCAGTAAAAAATACTCCTTTTTCTCATGCCAAGCGATGATTTGTAATTTTGTATTACATACGCGGGAAACATTTATCTGCATGTTTTTGAACAAGAGCAACAATAACGCACCACAAAGCCCTTCTTAGGGATGGACCTGGATTATGACCTATTTTAAGACCTCCGCAAGGGCACTTAAACAGTTTGTTATAAACAAAGTGTAAGGTCTCTTGTAATCCACAATTAAATGAAACATTAACTTTGAGTGTGTTTTCCCTGAAAACCGCAAAGCAAACGTTGTGACACTGTAACTGGTATTATCTATTCACCCTGTGGAGAGATAGCCAACACAGAAACAATAACTCAGTTACATATTTTCTCCCGGGTGAGCTCGGAAGAGAATCTGTGCGTGTGACTGGGTACGTAAAGAAAGTGCACGGAGGAGGGGACTCAGACTTGAAGGAAAGAAGCTGTTTGTTTTTTTTTGCCCAAAGGCAAGGATAAGCTAAGGGGGTGTATGGGTGGCAGGTGGGGGGGACAATAGATTGAACCCAGCAATCAGTCAGCGATCTGGGGCAGTGTTTAGTGCTGCTGTAAGATCTGCTAAACTAGCCCTAATTTCCCCTGTTGTAGGAGATGTGTGACTTCAGGTGGAAAGGGGCAGGAGGAGTGCAGGCCTTTGGTCTGTCAGTGTGGAGTTAATCTGAACCTGGGGCGGCACGTTCACTTTTGATGGAGGCCAGAGATAGGACGCTGAGGTGGAGGAGAAGGATGGGTGGGGGGGATGAAAGATCACCCACACCTGCGAGGGGCTGCCGAAAGTTACAACTCACTCAAAGAGGCCTTTCTGCGAGCGCTCCATTTGTCAGGAATGATGGGGGCAACAGCGGTGTGGGCTTAGCTCCCCTCCTGTTTTCACTGGAGACTCATCATATGCATTCATCACCACCATATAAAGATTTCATTGATTTGTCTTTTGACCCGGGGAGCTGTTTTCACGTGCAAATAAAGTGCACATTTGCCACAGTGATTCTAATTTAATTGTGTTGTGTCTTCTGCGAAACCATGTCTTCAACTTTTATTGAGCTTTTCTATTGCTCTAGGTATACATTAAATGGCTTTATGTAATTGTAATATTTGTGCTAATTATGCCAATTAGCCTAGTACTGCAGTAAACGTATTTCAGTGTGTTTCAGTGTGGTCTTTTATGGATTAGTATGTGTAAGACATACGCAGTATTGTTGCATAAGGTGTGTTTAACCTGTCTCTTCACTCAAAGCATTATAAAACTTGCCATCCAGAGCTGCAGTAAATATTTTAAAAAAATACAGTATATTAAAACAACAATACTCCCAGTTGCTTACATTATCCAGTACACTCTACTCCTCCTACATACGCCTCTAGCCAAAACAATTACGTAAACAATAATTAACAAATTAAGAGCTTTCCCCCAACAGTGTAAAATGTACACTCCTTAAATAGTGTCTGGAATTACCTTTGTGGTTCAAACCAGCTTTGCAAAAATGCTGTTGGTTTTGTCTGAAACTGACTGCTGGACTGCTGCTTTTCAGACATAAACAGCGAGCTGGGGCAGACATGTGAGGTTCTGTGGGTGCTTTAATACAATCGAGGAGTGTACCTTTAAAGAGGTTATCTCAGCCAGTAATTCCTTACAGAGATAAAAACAAACGTCCCACGTATTTCATGAGCAGGTGCAAGGCGGGAGAAAAATAACACGAAATCGCATAAATTTTGAAGCATTAGTAATGGAGCTGTTTGAGGGAGGGCCTCTCTCTGATGTAAGCAGACAGTAAATGTGTATTTGGGTCAGTAATATGTGGTAGCCATGAGTGGTTGCAAGTACAAGTTCCCCAAAAGAATGTCAGAAAGGCATTAATCCCCTCAGCCTCCTCTGTCTAATTCATCTGGCCAATGGTCACGTCACCACAATAGGGCTCCCGCCTCCACTGGCAGCACACCTGGATCTACTAAAATAGTGAGAAAAGGAGATATGTGTTTGTTGTGTGCAGACTTGAAGGCTGAATGCAAAAGCACAGTGCTGCGTGTGCGTGTTAGGGCCGACCGAGGGTTTGTGTGTGCGCAGGGGGCCATTGTGTTGGGGAAAACATACATGTCCGCTGTGTCCCGACACGACAAGGTGAATTCCCAAACAGGCCTAGCTACTCATAAACATGAGCATATGGAAGGGCAGAGAATCCCAAATATGTTTCCGTCAGCCCCGGAGTCCGGCGCATGGTTGAGGATCTACTTACTGTACGTCTGAGAATGGGTGTGCTCTGTCTGCGAGACAGCAAATCTGTAAATTGTTATCTAGACAAGGAACATATTTCCCCTTCTTTCCCGACCAAAAGGGAAGCTGGCTGCTTTACGTTAGATTGATTGTGTTTCTGCATATATTCTTAATAAATGATGTAAATCTTTGAGCCATGCTAACATATTGAGAGGCTCTTTCAGCTGAAATACTTGCTTTGACATTCCTGTGAGACACATTACCTTTCAGTGTGTGTGCGTGTGTGTTTCTGTGCCAAATGTGATGAGGCAAAGTGCTCTCTTCTTGAGACCACCAAACTCCAGTTTGGAATGTTTTTGTGGAGTGTGGTTTGGATTCCATGCGTTTGAATTTATACTTGCAAATCTTTTTCCATATGTTCTCTTGCGCATTTTCACTGCCAGGCCTATTTTGTCTGGGGGTGGATGTGTGTGCGTATGTGTGTGTGTGTGTGTTTGCGTGAGTGAGCGTGTAATTGTTGGAAGGGGGGGGGTGTCAAAAAATTCCCGTTCTCTCGCTGCCATTCTAATGAGCCTGTGTTCATACATAAACAGGAGGACTGCACATGCTATATATAAACAATGAGGCGTTTAGAAATCATTGTGTTTGATGACAGAACTAAAGAAGGCCATGCATGCTAGTGATGTTAGCTGTGCCTCGAGGCTCTTGTTCTATGCACATGTGGGAGAAAATATAGGACAGAATTACCGGGCCATGCTGACAGGTCACCCACTAAGTTACTTTATAATGGGCTGTTGTTGGCGACAAAAAAATCCCCCAGCTCACAGGGCCAATTAATATAACTTTTAAACCGGACAAACAAGCAGAAAAGAGTAGCCAAAGGTTAGCACATGCTCTGTCTTAATGGTAGCCTAACTGTATCACTACAAGCTACAACCACAAAAGTGAAAGTTCCCATTTCACAAGGGAGTATTGGCTAATGGAGGCTGGAATATTGTCTCCAGTATAGTGCTCTCTAATAACATAATAATAGAGTAAAGAATAAGTAAATACATAAATAAAATTCAACGTTTTATAGTAAAAAGTAAATTATCCATTGTCCTTAATGATGATCCTTAATGATTTATTCAGTTGTAAACCATATGAAAAAGCACAAATCCACACCCAAGTTATCTTCTATAGAATCACCTCTGGGATGTCTTTTCTTCCCATTTTTTTCCCTCTTTAGATCTGTTTTGCAGGGAGTCCTATTTTAAAGCGGTTGTGGACTGCTAACTGGTGACACCGGGTGTGAGAAAGTGATATTTCGCCACATGTAAGGCAGACCAATTGTGTGTACAGCACCCTCTCTCCGGGAATTAGAGGTGGCATTAGGTGGCTATGAGTTGCCATGGTGGGACGTGACTAGTCTCCCTGCTTGCTCATTAAATCGCCTAGCTCTGGCCTAATCACAGTGTCTCCTCTGATTAGCTCATAGAACACACTCTAACCACCTTCCCTGCCATCAGCACCCTCACACAAAACCACAACACCCCTGGTGCCAGCCTACCACCCCGAAATCCACTCCCCATTAATCTCTTCTGGTAGCTTTCAGTACAAAATTCAACTGTTCACTGTCAGAAAAACTCTGGGAAATGTAAGTTCTTCTCATGGTCCACAGGTGACGAATGTAAAGATACTTCTTTGTACATTAACATTCCTTACTGGGAGTAAGGGTATAAAACACAAGGCACCATTTGTAAGAACATTGTCTTTTTCAGGGTGTGATTTGTGTGAAGATACCTCAATTCAGGCACAGCTGACTGTCCTAATGACTATGAGAAGTGAAGGATAGCTTGGTAGTTTCTCTGGGGAAACATCTTTATAATAGGGATCCACACGTTTGTTTTAGTTCATCAGGAGAGCTGCTGAATAGTGACTAACCACTCAGCAAATAATGTGTGAATGTGGAAGCTGATGCGGTCCGTTAACAGCATGTCGTCACGGTAACCTGTGACAAAATGCACTAAAGGGACAGTTCTTGATTTGTGTGTGGAACTGGCCTTGCGTTCGGAACCGGCTTGCAAAAACATTTCTGTCTTGGTTTAAAACTTAGAGAGTGCATGTCCCTCCCACACCTCAGAGCTGAGGCTTGCACTCCTCTCTACTCCTCCCTCTAAAGCTCTCAAAGGTGCCTCTGTTCACTACCCCCCAGTTGCCCACACTTTTGGTGACATGGAGGTAGGACAGGAATATGGAGGCACTAAATGCAATTGGGTAGTGTGCCTTTAGGTAATACTCTCTGTTTCACATAACATTTCTGTTTCTTTAAATCCATTTTAACTAAACAAACAACTGCAGTTGTGAGAGTGCGTGCGTGCACACACATCTATGGAGATTCTGTGCATGTGTGTACATGCGGTCCACGCTATGTGGTGGCATATCAAAAGGGTCCCATAAATATACTCCGGATCTAAACAGCTTTTGAAGAGAGGAGACAGAGGTGTGTCCTGACACACCACCCAGTGATGGTACCCCCGGGGCCCATGGCTAAGGGTCTGAGGTGGGCTCCTAGACAGAGGGGAAGTAATTGGGGGTGGGGGGACAGGCAATAATAACAAAGCTCTATCCAAATTTCGGAAAATGCCCCCCTCCCTTTTGTAGAGTTGTCATTTCTTTCATCTGAACACAGAAATTCAACAAGCTGAAATGGTCCTTTCATTAGGTTCGATTCCTGCTCTTTTGGGAACAATGTATCAGTGATTTTATTTGATTTTATTGGTTCTAAAATACAGTCACCTGTGCATATCCGTACCAGGAGGATTAGATGTAAATGCACTCTTTGTCAGTGGTCCTGGTTCAACTAAAGCCGATTGACAGATCAACAGTTTCTGTAGTGTTCTGCAGTTTCTGTAATGTAGAATGCAGCGGGCTTGCCTTCCGCATGCAGTGGAGACCCCTGGAGCGCGGTAGCTGTGCTGAGGCTTCAGAAATACAATCATACAACACGCGTGGATTTGGGAAATTACAGTTTCATGTAAGTGTGGTAAATATCCTGTAGGATTTCATGACTGTCAAACCTTGAGCATTGCGCCCACGGGCTACAGGGCAGAGGAGATGCGCACAGGCATGCGTGCACACAGACACACTAACACACTTCCAATGTACTTACTCTGACAATGATTAGTGATGAATGATGGTTTTCCTTATTTAGCTGTAGCTGGATTATCGACTACATCTTAAAACAAGAAGAATTCCACTGATATGGCATATGAGACTGTGCACTATAACATGTAATCTATGGAAAGCATCAACTCAACGGATAGAGCTGAAATCTGTAACCTATGTCAATTTCTGCTATCTAGACCGTGAGAAATGAGTCTAATTTCAAGGCAATTAGGAGCATCTCATTTCTATTTATTTTTTCAATTTACATGTCTTTTTACATACATCACCCGTAGGAATAGTCAAATCAAATTTGTATCCCTTGAATTGGGCTTATCACAAACCTGATTGCATCTGCAAATCCACCTATATTCTGAGATTTGACTTTAGTCATACTTATGTAATTACATGGCCAGTGAGATGACTTTTAGCTGGAAATAAACAGAGGCCAATATGTAATCATTCTCTGACAGCAGTGTCACATCGGTATTGACTAGATGAGTTCCATTCCCATCACTCCCAGTAGTAAAGTTTGCTCTTGCACTGCAGTGAAACAGATCGCAAAGGTGATTGCTGCCACTGAGCCTCTCTAATTTGTTATTAGTGTGTAATTTGTGTGCTGCTCTTACCTGGAGAGCCATAGTGTTAAAAGAGAATAACAGCTATAATGGAGATCTCTATCCAAGCACACATATCTGATCAGGGCCTTACAGATCAAACAGTCAGCCACACAGAAGTTTCTTTTGATGTCACCATCCGTCTGTCTTCAAAGGTATTGTCTCCATATTGCAATGAAGATATATAT
>JAOEHI010000007.1:6388028-6403689 GCA_025447815.1 Percopsis transmontana | reverse complement strand
CATACATAAGTATTACCCCAAATCAATTTAGAAATATTCTGATTGCTTTCAGTGCAATGTGTTATGCAGGAAAGATGCATCAGTGAGACAGCTCACTGGCTACATTGTTAAAAGTAGTTAAAGCCCAATGTATAACGCTGGACAGTAGTAGAATTTAAAAACGAGCTCATTCAGGATGTAACTTAACCCCAAAAAACGTAAAAAACGGATGTGGCTAATTGTGGAGCAAAAAAAGTCTTAAATTTGCTTGCAGGTGTTATTTTTTTAACTACATTTAGTTGTATAACTTTAACATTTAAATTGACAAAAATAAAGAAATAAAGACATACAGTAAATTAAGACATTTAAGATGATTACTCTCCCCAAAATTATTAATGTTATATTTCTGAATTGTAATAGTTCAATTGCAAATAATTAGTCTACCTGCAGGATTTTAATCTGCACAAATAAAAAAATGCAGTTCGACAGGAATAGGTCCTATCTTTGTCATGGTCCGCATCACCTTGATTCTGTCTGCTACAAACAACTATTATTTGGCCGATTATGCCTGATATGTGGAAAATATCAATAAGTGGAATGCATGCCCAATCACTTTCCTCCTGGAATATTACAGAGGATTAACTGTGAAAGGCAGAAAAACATGGCGCTTATTAAATCATTTTATTTCCCCTTCTCTTTCAGGTTTTCATGGGTGGTCAACAGTAATCAGTTTACCGTCTGGCTCTGTACAGTCTGGGTGTTAAAAGACATTGACTTCTTATTTGCACAAATAATACGATAGTTTCAAGCACCCATTTAAATTAATCCCCCTTAAAGTTTTTGTACAGAACCTCAGGAAAAAAAACAGCCACTTTTAATCAGAAGGCTTTTTTTTGGGGGGGTGGGGGGTGGGGGGGGGGGTGGTACCCATAATTCTCGTAGCCTGCATCCATTCCCCCAACTTGCAGACAACACATCTTGCGCGCACACACACACACACACACACACACACACACACACACACACACACACACACACACACACACACACACACACACTGTATAATTTATAAAGCCTAAGCCCTTTCAATACTCCAAAATGCCAGATAAACTTTTCTCATTTGCTCCTAATTTGGTCACGCAAGATAATGCCAACATCTGAAGGCTTTTTAAACTGCTTTATAAAATGCATTCCTGAAAGGAGCTGGCACGACCACCTCTGCACCTTGTCAGCTCCCATAATTATTTCCAATCCGGAGCTAGCCCCTTAATGTGCTGATTAATCCGGCCCTCTCCTCGCTGCGAGATGCATTCAGCTCCATTAATTTTTAAAAAAGGCCTTGCTCTCTTCTCTTGGAGCCCTGCAGATGTCAGGTCTGTGGCAGAGAAAGCCATTAGAAGTTAACACCTCTCGGTCCCCAGAGACTGGCATGGACTTTCCACAACCCCCCTACTCTTCATTTTTAATGCCAAGCACCCCACATTTAGTACAGCACCATCTAAGCCTGGCATTCCTGAAACTTGAATATTGTCAATTGAATTCCCATCCGACACACACACACACACACACACACACACACACACACACACACGCACACACGCACACACGCACACACGCACACACACACACACGCACACACACACACACACACACACACAAACAGCTCCAATAAAAGTGGTTTGAACAAACTACTAAGAAGAGAGGGTGCAATGGGGTCTCAATCTCTGATAAACACTATGGAATATTTATCTACCATTTCTTGGGACTATCTGATGCTATCTAATGCATGCAGATTCTTATGTTGTGTGTCGCTGTTCTTATCTCTGTGGATCAAAAGTCCTGGCCAGGTTTCAGCTTATGCTGTGTAAAAATGTTTATAACTTTGTGGGACCCTCAATTGGTCAAGGGATGTCTTTTTTTCCCTGGGGGGTCGGGGGGCTGGAGGGGTGTTGGATGATTGGAACATTTTGAGAACTTTTTACTGTATTTATTTTAGTTGAATTTAGTTTTATTAAATATCCATTCATGTTTATGACCTTTTACATATGTGTATATATTTATGCTATGTTAAAAAGAAGCTTGCAACACTTGGGGGTCGTGGCTCCAAAACCTTCAAAACCACTGCTTTAGAAACAAGCGTGGTTGCGACACGGAGCTCACCAGTGTGTTCAAATTCAAAGCGGTTGAAAATCTGTGCTTCAGCCTCCTTTCGCATGCCGAGCTTTGTGCGGCCCCTCTAATGCAGACTGGTTACAAGCTGTCTCAATTGAGGAAATCCCCCCCTTCAAGCAGCTTTTATCTGCCGATAGGTAGGTGAATGGTGGAAATTAGGATTCCTGGGGAGACTTGCGATGGAGAGAATAGAAACAAAGACTTCGCCATGTCGGGAACCGATGTCTCTTTTTCCACATGCCTTTCCCTTTCATCCCAAGGGTTCCTGTCAGACAGAGGGAAGGAGAACGAGAGCACATATAATACCTTTTAAGAGGCTGCCAGTTCTCTCCCATGCGATAAGCTCAGCTTGAATCACAATGGAGTTTCAGGACCCTGCAGTCAACCCACTGCAGGCCTGAGAACACACGTCAGTATACACATCAACAGTGATATGCAAGCCACACAGAAATACAGCACTGGTATTAATGGGCCATATAACCACAAACTGTTGTGTTTTGACTCATAAAACATCTTTATTATTATCATATTGACAAGCTATTATATGGAGAAATACATCAATTCTATATTAAAGCATTCTCACTCAGCTGTATACTGTGCACCGGGGAATACTATTGTATGACTTCGTTCAACAGTGCCTATAAATGCAGTATTCTGTATACAATCCCAGCAGGAAAGTATTAAAAAAATTGATGCATAAACAGAGGCAGTGTCAAATTCCTGACCCTTTTGAATGTTAATGAAACGAAGGTGTTAGGATGTCAAAAATCTGTCCAATAACGATAACAGTACAACTCCTGTTTACACTGAGCACACCTCATCCCCCCAAAAACCCAAAGAGCAGCCTCATTTACGTGCTAATGTAGGGAGGGAGATAAAGGACAGAGGAGTGATCACATGCCATGTCAGAGAGTCACCCTTTGAACTATCCCTCATGCTAGAGAAAGGAAGGGGGAGTGTAAAGCCTTTAAACACAACGCACCCTCCATTTAAAGAACTCCAAATGCTGGTGCATTACATCAGTGAAACACTGAGAACTGTTGTACGTGCATGAGAACATTTTATGTGTGTTTTTCCAAATTGTGTTTCTCCAAAACATTTGAAATGTATGGAAAAGGATTGGGAATTGGAGAAATATCTTGTTTACCAAACATTATGAATTTTTATAAATATAAATATGAAAATTGAATGCAATCCCTCTCCTGCACTGATCCTCTCATGGATGACTGCTATATCTCATACTCTTGTGTTATATAAACATTAGCTTATATCGCTTAAGTCCCCACTAGGCTGTAAACTGTCGAATAAAGAATTAAATTCTTGCTCAGTCAAAATACTATTTGCAAACAAATTGTTTTAGCTCACCTTAGCCCATGAAAACAGGTCTAATGTGTTATATAGATTCAATAGGATAAGATTTAGACATGCACAAGAAGGAATGTAAAATTAAATGAGATTGTTTATAGATAGTATCACATCCACTTTTCTGTGATGTGATACTATTTAAATGAAAAATCTACCCTGCTTTTGCTACCTCTAGCAATCATAAACACAAACATAAACAAATTCAATAAACTACATGCACATACATTTAGATCCAGATGTGTTTTAGGGTTAGGTTAATGTAACATGGGACTGATAGAGAATAATATAGCCTACATTATACCAGTGTCCACCTTAAAACAGAAAAGTGATCACACAATCGTTGTGGGTGATTTCAGGTGTGTTGAAGTCCTTAACAAATGCGTTGCGATGTTCTCCATCACCCAGTGACCCAGGACTTCTGCAGCAGCCGTCCTGCTAATGAGAAGAGCCAGCTAGGCCACATTAGCGGTGCTGTGTTAACCAGTCCCACATGCTGCTGAAATGTAAATTATCGCACCTGTAATTTTCCCTCCACTCATTAATATTTTACAAGCAGTGTTTAAAGTCACCATCACTGATTCTAAAGGATTTTGGTATGCCTGCGGTCACAGTTTAATATCCCTTTCACCTTTCATTTACACCTTACAGTTCTACAGCTAGACTGCAGATGGTTGTGTAATGTGTGCAGGTAAGTAATTATTTGTTATTTGACACCCAGTCTTAATTAGTGTGGTCCCTACCTGCTTCCCTTTTTATGTTTTACCTACTGCCTTTCATTTACAGAGTGATGTAATTTAATAAAAAAAAAAAATCCAAAATTGTATGCATGTATTACCTGATTGTAATAGTTAAATATGCATTACCTGATTGTATAGTTAATTAGAATAGCAAAAATGACCAATGCTAATTTATTCCTAATAATTTAATTTGTCATTGATATTGTGCCTAATATTACCAGCAGACTAATTCTCTACAGTTATGGTTTGAGGAGAAAGATTTTAACAAAATATATAGTTTTTTTCTGAAAGTCCTGGAAAACAAAGGTTAAATAAAGATCCAGTGTAATTTTTAAGACAGACTGAGAATAGTGGAACATTCAGGTCTATTACGCTTGGAATTATCAGGAACATAACTTTTTGTGTTTGACAACATAAGCCAGGCACTAGATGACAATGATTAAACATACCTTCTAAGCGCGTTTGAGCATGTGTGTGTGTGTGTGTGTGTGTGTGTGTGTTTGTGCTTGTGGTGGGATGTTGGTCTCTGTGAAGTGGGATGTGCTATCCCTTTGTTGTGCATGCAGTGTTATTTATAATGCACCAAAAAAACACTTGAAAAATTATGCGTAAAGGTATAATGGTTTTATAATGGTTCTTGTGTTTATTTGGCGATGCAGTATTTTGGCGACAACAACAAAACAAGAAACCTCAATGACTGGAGTTCAGGAAGGGGGCACGCCAGATTGCGAAACAATTGCTCGGAGTGGTGGATCGGCATTGCAGGAATTTTTTAATTTCCTGTTACTCAATAATTCTACTGTTAGGCCCTTGGACAACTTCCTGCACTGTACGTTGTCTGATCATCTCGATTCATGGGACAGATGAAGGAGAAGCATGCGGTAATCCTCATTGGGCAATGACATGGCCGGCCTGGTCTGTGACGGGTCAACCACGGGTACGAGGCCTGGTGTCTGTTATGGGACGGGTGTCGGACCCGCTGATGTCACACACTGGGGACCTTTCCCCACATCCACCGTACACGTGACTATGTATTCCTCGAGGCCGTTTTATGAGCTTACGGTGATGAACGGGGATGATTCAGTCGCTGGGGAGAGAAAGAAAACAGTCAGAGGAGAAGCAGAAAGCAGTAAGTGCTTTACAGTGAGGGTGTTGACTTCCAAGCCTTTGGGGCTCAAAAGCACTTTTTCTGCTAGAGATTGCTCTCCCCTCCTCGTTCTGCTCTCGTCATGACTGTTTCAGGTCGTATAAATCACCTGCCATCACAGGTGCTGACCTGCTGTTTATTAGCAAGCGTCTGAGGGCAGGCTTTCAGTGGGGGAGGAGTTGGAGAAAGGTAGCCAAGGGGTTAAACCACTTGTCTTGAGTCTTAAGGTTGACTTAACAGCCCATCTGGGTCCCTGCTGCACTCTACTTAAGAAATGGACAGCAATAAAGGCTACAATGCCTACAGTGTCTGAGTGTGATAGTTTATTTTATATATAATATTATAAAGAAGCAGTTTCCGCATTGCAATTGCAAGTTGATTTTGTCCCGTTAAGTCATAGTGTAAATCAAATTAATACCAACAAACAAACAAACAGTAAGGATGAGTAAAAAATGTTAAATACACATATTTAACATTGTCCAACTGAGGGGTCTGTGAATCATTTTGTGGCCTCTAGGTAATGCAGGTCTTACCCATACATTGCATACATATTGCCATTGACCGAATGACTATTTCAGTCATTCAGTCATCAATCATATATCAGTATGCTAGCTCATTGTGTATGTGGCACCACTAGGTCAGGTGGGTACAGGCCAATCTCACAGGTAAGAAGAGAAGCCTTAAAGTCACATCTGAGATGGACTGGGAGGCAATGAAGCGCAGCCAAAAGAGAGGTTACATGGTCAAACATTCTAGTTATAGTCAGAATTCTGGCAGCAGCAGACTAAGTAGAAAGGTTTAATACTTGTCACGGGAAGGCCAGAGAGTAACTGTACAGTATAGTCTAAACAGGATGTTACAAATGCATGAAGTAACATCTCAGATTTATTTTACTCAGTGAAATCTTCAGATGCATCTTTGAATAGGTGCTTGTGTCTAGCTGGCGCTATAATCAGCATCTCTATCTCTAATATAGTTTAAAATAAGTTTAGAAAATAGTTTGAAGTATGATGCACGTGATTAAACCACAGAGCAACTAAGAAACATTTAACACTAAGTTGGGAGTCACAAATACATTATTAGGACAAATGAACAAATAAGAATGATTAAAATTTGATTAATTGTGGCTTCATAACTGAACCAATGGACACATTTTGAACAAGTGAGAGAAGAATGTATTGACAGCGGAGCCTTATCTTTTAGCAATCTCATAAATGAGACCATTGACTCTTCACATTTGACTTAAGTCTTCTGAAGCGTGCGAGCATTGAGTTGCACTAGAAGCCTTAACACAACACTCCCAAACCTGCTATTCAACAATGACTGGCACCTTCAAAAGGTAAGTCAACCGTAAACATTTTAAAATTAAAATAATGATTGTCTAAACATTTATACACTTCATTTCTGTGTACATACACCTTTGTCTAGGCACTGACCTGCCATAGAGCTAGCAAAACAACATTAGCCTGCAAGACTGGTGCAAAATATCGGTATCAAATGATGTCATCTCACCATGTAATGTAAAGCTAAGATTGAGCTCCATCAATTAGGATTTGCACTGGAGCAGAAAATAGCTTATGACAGAGGTGGTGGAGGAATGTATGAGGAAAAATAAACTTTGCCTTAGACACACACACACTGTTACACTATAGCAGATTCACAATGCAGCCTGACAGTGACGATCTTAAACAAATGTCTCTATTATATTTTTTATATCACCTATGCGATTTCATAGTAATTTAAAATGCATAGGCTGTATGCTTCATAAATGCACTATTAAAAAAAAATGCAATTTTGCATATATTTTTATAGATAAAATACCTTTGAAATTATTAGCCCTTTTGTTGTAGTTTGATTGTTCTTAATAATGTACAGGTACGTGTGTTTCTCATGGTAAGTCGTTTTACTTCAGCACTGCATACAATACATGCATCTCCCAATCTGTCTCTATATTATTCTGATCATGTCTGATTTGCAATATATTATATATACTGTGCATATACTGTATATATATGTGATATTGCTGATTCACCAGGATTAGTATGAGACAAATACTACATTAGCATTAGCATTAGCTGAACATGATGAAGATCCTGTTGAGGATCTAAACATTGTTCACTTAATAAAGGTGTTCCGGAGCATTATACAGCGGGCAGGCTTTTTGTGTTCTTCTGTAAGTTACCTTAGCCCAGCACCTAAAGTTTTCTGATGCGTGTGAAGTCTTTACATACAGTCTCAAGCAGAGTTTCCACTCTCCACCCACCTAACCGTCAATTTCAAGCTCTGCATTTGTAGGGTAGCTAACACAGGTCCATAGGATGAAAAAGAAATCATACTAACACAATATATATAGTCTGTTGATTGTTCCATACTTGTAGTCTCCTGAATGAAACTATTTTGTACAGGTAGTTCATCCCAAGAAGGGCACAAGTGAAAATGTTTTTAAAAGGTAAAAGGCACTGTAACTGTGCTATCATCTGGCATCAGAAGAGCTGAACCCCTTAAGTTTTTACTCAGTGTACAATTTGTAGTAGATTATATCACTATGGCCATCAGTATATCATATCACATGGTAAATGATAAAGCAGTAAAAATGAATTATTACCCTCTCAAATTTAGCTTATCGTGTTGATCTGCTTGATGAAAGGTTTTCACGTAACAGAGAACTTCCTCTTGTTAAGCAAGTCTGTGCAATGGGCCATTCCCAATGACAGCTCCTATCATATTTGTTTATGAGTGAAGGCTTGAGTCCTCAGGGTTGATGGAGTGAAATAAGCCAGAGAGTTGAGATGTCACCCACGGGTATACCCTGGGGCAAATAAGCGTTTGTATGTGCGTAGAGATTCATGGTGCTATAATGTAACTCTTTGTTCAAGTTGTTCTGCAGAAATGACAAATATGTTCAAGTGTGATGTATTGTTGTAATACCAAGGTAATGAGTGTCAAGCAGCAATGACCATTCCAAATACCTTTCGGCATCATGTGTTATTTTGTGTCAATCATGCATTGAACAAAAGGTCTAGTTGTAATTATTTCAGTTAAGAATATTCCTCAGTTGTCAGCTTTGGGGCTTTGAAGTATGATTCTTTCCTTCAAGTAATTTCTGAATCACTAAATCAAGGGGTGTTTCAGGTATATAGTGTATTTTTCAGGGGAGCTGAATGAACTGATAATAAATGTCAGTGTATAAGACTACACTGCTCAAAAGAAAAGAAGGGAACATGTAATCATCACAGTATAACACCAAGTCAATTAAACTTCAGGGATATCAATCTGTCCAGTTAGGAAGCATAAGCGATTGTGAATCAATGTCACCTGTTTTGGTGCAAATGAAAGTGACAACAGGTGCACTGGAGAGGCAACAGCAAGACAACCCCCAAAAGGGGAATGGTTTTGCAGGTGGTGGCCACAGGCAATTGCTCTCTCTCTGATTCTTCTCTAGTTTTATGTTTTGCTAGTGTTTTTGTCACTACTGGTAGCGTGAGGCGGTACCTACAGCCCATTCAGGTTGCACAGACAGTCCAGCTCCTCCAGGATGGCACATCCATACGCACCGTCGCAAGAAGGTTTGCTGTGTCTCCCAGTACAGTCTCAAGAGCATGGAGGAGATACCAGGAGATGGTGCCGTTACAAGAGGAGAGCTGGACAGGGCCGTAGAAGGGCATCAACCCAGCAGCAGGGCCGGTATCTGCTCCTTTGTGCGAGGAGGAACGGGCAGCATAACGTTTACTTCGGCATCTCCAGACACTTTCATGTCACGTGCTCAGTGTGAACCTGCTTTACACCAGACTTTAATTTGCACCATACAGGTGACATTGATTCACAATCCCTTATGCTTCCTAACTAGACAGATTGATATCCCTGTTCTACAGTGATTACGTGTTTCCTTCATTTTTTTGAGCAGTGTAGTATTTATTGACATGGTTTCTATCTAGTGCCTTAATCACATTAACGGTCTTAAATTGTTCTCACATTTGACATGGAAACAAACAACACTCCCTGTACCTTATCCTGTACCTTATCCTCCAAGCAAGGAAAAACTCCCCAAAAATACAATTGGGTAAAAAGCCTTGGGAAGGGACCACAAAGACAGGAGTCCAACCCTTCCAGGATGGCTAGGTTGAAATAAACATTAGCATTATATATAATATATACGTTTCCAAGGAAACAGAATAATGCACAGTGTACTAAACTAAACAATATAGAATCAAAGTCCACCATGCTGATGATTGATGCCACAGAAAGGACCAGAAGAGTCACAGATGGACCATTGACAGCTGTATCAAATACAGCTAATAAAAATTATAAACATTTTAAATAATAATTGTAAACAATAATACTGTGTCCGATGCCTTTTTAATAAGTACCTCAGTTTCTATATGACCGATTAATCACTGATTAATATTTGACCGCTCTTATACTTGCATCAATACGTGACTTTTCTATGTGAATTACTAGGCCACAAGCTCATCTTTCCATGTTTTCTTAATCAATGCTATTTAAGGGGGTGGGGTAGATTCCACAATGCTAAATGCTGTTAATCCTGGCCTGAGGCCTCAGACAACAGAAATACAAATTTGCAGCTGTCTTAATTACCGGATTTCAAAAACAAACAATAAATCTGCCTTAGACAGAGATGCTGGTTGGGAAACAAACATCCTCCGGGCTTACAGACGGTTATTGCCATATTCTGATGTCTTGGAGAGATTAGCGCAAACGCTGCACTCTTCGTATATTGTAGAATGCATGGTTTGTGACTCTTAAAGAAGTGCATCAACATTAAGTTGTTTGAGTTATATCATTGTTGGTTTCTTGAGGGGCCATATCTGCTAGTTGTTTATTGTTGTTCAAGGAAGGTGAGTCGGGTTGATTGAGAGCTACATCCCAGCCATTGGAACAAGGTGTGTCTGTTTCATGCATGAGTACTACCACTCTCAGCACAAAGATGTGCTCTGTTCTGCTCTGACCACCCGAGTATCAGAGACTGGCTTTTGAGGTTTTGATTATATTTTACGAGTCCTAATTGGGTCTGACCTGGCCTGCTGGTGGTTTCATTTCATGTGGGGAAGAAGGCGCGGCCTTCCTGCTGACTAGGGCATCTCGGCTGATCAGCATGTCTGCTTGCTGACCTCCACCGTCATAGGACGGTGAGGGACACGTCTCAAGTTCATCCACCCCTTGGGTGGTACAGCTCTCAGCTTACCTCCACCTGTCTGCCCGGGCCGGGCTCTCCCTTCACCCCTCGCCCTCCAGCTCCTCTGTGAGACCACTTAACATACCCTACTGGGCTCCTTTTACGATGCTTAAACAAAACTCCAACAGTGTTTACCAACACCGTGAAGAGATAGAAACACTGCTTTTGAGGTTTCTTTAGAATGACGGGCAAACATAAGCACACAACAAGGCTATGATGGGAGCTCAGTGGCTGTTGCACTCTTTAGGTAGTAACATAAGAATGTGATTCTAACCCTTTATTAAACTGCGGATTCCTTATTGTTTACGTAACCTCTGAGTGACTCCAGAGTCACATTTGTTCTTAAGGGCCCCCATATAGCGGCAAATGGCCGCTGCATGACCAGTTCCTCTTTGATGCAATAATGAAAACAAATGAGTGCAACATGATAATATATTGAGGAGTGCCTCAGTTTTCAAAGCTAACGTTGCGGCGAATTGAGGTGCAACCAGGGAAGCACTAAGCTAAGTTTGTCATCACTCCTGACCTTGTCTCTTACACAAATTATTTCCTCCAGTTCACGGAATATTAGTCTTCTTAAAAGTCTCAATTAATCAAAAGAGCACTGTTCCATATGCCTTTGAGTGGTTAGCTTAAAGTCCTCACCATCACTGCAACCTGGACCAATACAACTAAAACATCCAAATACTTTATTATATATATTCTTAAACGGGCTACTATACTGAAGGAAAGGCTACTATACTGTGGTACATCCTGGATTAGGCCTAATATATTGTATATCAGAGAAATCGTTCCTAATTGCGGCTTAAATAGGGATTCCTAGAAGCGATGACTGTTATGCTCTCAGTACAGTAATAGGACATGACCCCATTTATTAAATGTGAATTGAGTTATGGAGCCCAATCCGCTTTTATTTCCATAAACATAATTGTATCTTTATAGGCAGCTTTACCTGCTATTTAGGCCGACTCCTAGCTATTTTCAACAAGCTCACCTGTTGTTCTCCTAAGGAAATCAATGCCTCTCTCTGGATGTATAATACCAGCCCCGATGGAGAGGACCGGCTTAATTCACTCTTATCACTTTTGGTTGTCTGGCTTCCAGTCAAGCTGGGGTCCAAGAGGTGAAATGAGTTTGGCAACCTCAACTCCAGCCTCGACAAGAGAACACACATCATGGTACAGTTAGTGGGGGGGAAAAAAGCAAGGGAAAATTGCCTGCATAAGCAGGAAAGATAGAGTTTCATCGTCATCCCACTAAAAACGCACCCTCGTCTTTGGCAGACTTCAAACACATAATCGGCAATCATTTTTCAATGAGCCCCAGAGGAGCACATTTGAGTGCTCCACCAAACCGTCTGCTGCTTTGTGCTCTCTAATCCCTCACGGTTATGCATCATGGGGAGCTCCGTGGTTGTTTCTTTAGGCAGAGGTTAACCTCTTACCTCTACACACACAGACAGACAGGCAGGCAGACAGACAGACTCGTAGTACTGCTTCAGCCCTGTCCTTCACTCCTCTCCCCTCTCCGCTCCGCTCTGCTCTGCCCACAACATCTGTATCCATCAGGAAACACTCACTTTCTATTGGTGCGGCCCTCAAATTAGGACTGTCTTTTGATCTGGAGGCAGGACAAAATGCAAATGAAACGCGATCCCATAAATGCCCTTCTCATCTGCCTTGTTAGCCGTTATATGAAGAAGTTTGCTCCAGCCCGGCCTCATCTGGACCCTGGATCCCACATGTGACTGCCTCACTTCAGACAACACCCCGCCCCCACCCTGTAACCCCAGCTTCACTCCCTACCTCGATAACCTCGTCATTTATTTCCCCGTGTTCACAACCTGAGACACAGGGATTGGGGGGGGGGAGGGGGAGAAATCGCATGCAGGGAAGCCAATAATCTAAACAGCACTTAACCTGGCTGGTGGAGGAGTGTATTTGTGTGATGAGAAAATCTCCAGGCTCCGTCACCGTCTCATTAATGAGAAAAGATGAGCGCTCCCCACTGCAATTAAGAGTCAATCTCCTGCATTAAGTCACCGCCCCGCGGCCACACACACAGCACAAAGACAACAGGCCATCCCCTGTCACTCCGGAGACAGATTAAATTAGATGCTCGTCCTCCAGGGCTCACCTGATGAAACCTAAACTTGGAAAATATAACGCTGAGTATTTAGTCAGAGAGGCAGCTTCAGCAGCCATTTGAGATGACATTTAAATCCCAGCGTTTGTTGTCTGACAGTAGTAAATATTGTAAATGTTGTTGTTGACGACACAAGTCAATTATTTTTTTAATTTTAATTGTCAGAAATGTCATAATGTCCGAAACTCATTGTTAAATTCACTGCTCAGGCATTTATATTATTAAAATATGGTATTATATTAAGGAAAGGAGCCCAGTGTGGATTATTTACATCAGGACAACACCCTCCTATGATTTAGTGTGCTTGGACACATGCCTGTGACAAGCAGGAATGTTTGACGCAAATGCAAATTACTTAACAACAGAAATGTGCTATTAATGTGGCAGAGATTCTGAAATAACCACCAAACACAGGGTTTGTATTTGATACAAAATAAAAATGTGTAAATTTGCAAATCCTGCTCGTTTATTATCAAAGTATAACCAAAACAATCTCACCGTGTTTGGATTTGATAACACTCAATCATCTGAAAAGCAATATCCACATACTCACACCTGTAATTTGAACAGCAAACATCACTCTACTGTAAGTGCAATATTCACCAAACAAGATTACTGCACCACGCCAAGTTGCTGGTAATACCCAGGAACACCTCCTGAGAAAAAGGTAAAAGAGTCTTAGAGATCTGTCTGTGAAATGAACAATATAGACAGTGCTGGTAATGCACTGTTATATTATATCATCAATGGTTTCTCTCATAGGTCTGATGAATGTCGAGTGTGGCTGTGTTGTGTGTGGGTTTGTGATTTATGTGGTCATGGAGATTCTAAAAGCTTGACAGAGAGGGGGGGGGGGGAGCTGAGTAGCATAATGAGTGACATATTGTGAAATCTTTACCTACAAAGCAGAGCCGTCATACATGCAAATGAGACTCACTCGATAGGGATCTGTTTGATGGGACACATGCAGAATACAGGGCCGTTAATTCCCTCATTAGTATTCCACTGAGCTGATTGGCAAAGACTGGTGAGAGCCAGGCGGAGAGCATGTCTGCAAAACCCAATATTGATTTGTTTAATGGTGTCAGAGAGTCAAAAATCACAAATCTCCTGTCAATTGTTTATGAGGCTGTTTAGCGGAGCACTAGATGCCCCTCGCTTAATTAATACCTCATTACGGAGATGTGATTATATGCTTGAACTGTTAATGGCCCCCCCTGATTTTTCAGAGACCACCATAAAAGGTGTTTTGACAAACAGAGCCGGGGAAATCGTGCTATCTGATGAGCCTGGTGTATTTGTTGTGTGTGTTTGTTTCCTCCACCTTTTAGTATTCACAGACTGTTTATTTTCAAAGGCTGATATTTTTTCTATGGCATTTCATGATACTATGCAATCTATTTTATAGTGAATCATGGCACATGTAGAGGTACATGTAGCAGTATTATAGCTATAATAATGTAAAGCATCATCAATGTACATTTTAGGCCATTTAAGGGTTATGACAAATCATATTTGAAAAACTTAAAATGATTGCGCACTAATCACACTCATTCACACACATGCGCGCGGACACACACACTGACACACACGCATTTTCTATATCTGTTTTAGAGCAGTAGGAAATGTTTAAAAACACATTATTAACTAGGACTACAAAGTGTGTTTCGCAGGGCTTACAGTATAACAAATAGCAGAGTTCATGAAAAGCACAGGGGGGCTGATGTAGACCTAAGAGAGCACACATGGCTGGTTTGAAGGGCTCTCTATTTAAAGGCCCATAAATAGAGTGATAATGGCATAGGTTTATGAGGACTCAGCCCAGCGAGACAGGCTGTTACTGCTGTTGTTGTTGTTCCCACTGTTCCTCGATGGCTACTAAAGCGGAAAAATGGATCCCCACTTTGGGCTGAAATATGAAGCTAGGCTTATTCTCTCTCTCTCTCTCTTGCTCTCTCTTTCTGTGTGAAAGGCGCCCAGGCATTTGCCTGCATGGTTATGGAGTTAAATGCTCAGCTCCATGGTGAGGCTTCTATGCGGTCCCACCCCCCACCCCCCTCCATTTCATTCCCCCTGACAGGATTAGCAGGTCTCCAGTGTTAGAAATACATTAAGTGGACCTTTGCAGTCACTTATTATGCCTGATTATGCAGCTGGAATGGGGAAGGTAGGCCCTGTTTGTAGTTAAATAACTTCTCAGATGCTTTTTTTACAGCAAAATATCTTCAAAGCAGTGGCTCAGGCACAAAGCCGAGATTGATTTCCACCCTCCTACTCTTTGTTCCTATGGTTTAAAGAGGACAGGTTCTGCTAAATTAGTTTGCCCATGTTATAAATGGACCAGGCAATTAAACTCCCATACAATGGTGTCATGGCAAAACAATGTCAGTCAGTCAGCCTTTCCACAGCAGCGGTTAGTGCAGGGGGTTAATGAAATGGTTAACTTATGTTGATGTATAGATAGGATTAAGGTCCATCTGGGCAGCGTGCCACTCTGTGAGCACGAAGTTTATATACTTGAAATACAACAGAGCATCAGCAGCTGTTCATTTGCTAGCTAAATATATGACCCCTCAGAGCAATGCATGCTGGGATCTTCTCAAGTTGAGGTAGAAATACAGTATAACACACCGTCGACATCACTGGAGACCCAAGACGTGCCGAATGGTGACTCCTCTTGTTTTGACAGCTGGGACAAAACAATCTGAGCGTTTAGAGCTAAAACAAGTGGACAATGCAGCTGTGTGCTAGAAACTTTCTGTGAAATCAGTAGTAGAAGTGGGATTGACAGGGGAAAGGGAAAAGAAATTCGAAAGTGTACCGAACAAAGGGAATGCTGTGTATGTCCTGGTGTGTGTGTGTGTGTGTGTGTGTGTGTGTGTGTGTGTGTGTGTGTGTGTGTGTGTGTGTGTGTGTGTGTGT
>JAOEHI010000007.1:6345652-6374657 GCA_025447815.1 Percopsis transmontana | reverse complement strand
TATATATTTATATATATAATTGATAGGCACTAAAAGTATTCCAAGTTTTTTTTTTATAAGAGAGTCAATTATAAGCTAACATCTGGGTGTCAGTACTTTTATGAATACTGTAAATAATGGCGCATCTGATTACATGGTCTAAAAACTAAGTGAAAGTGTTAATTACTCCCCCTAGCATGGAGTTTCAAATTACGCAGTGATTATTACTGATTAACAGCCATGAATGACCAAAGAAAGACAAGCCATGTAAGAGAGCTCCATCTCCAGCCAACTCCCTTGTTCCACTGTGTTGGAATAAAGGCCAGAGCGGTGGGAACGCTGACCAGAGACAGGCCTCCCCCAGACCAGAGGGGCGGGACCTGTCTCTCTCCCGTCCCTGGGCCGCCTCGCTCCAGGCAGGAGGACGGGCCGTTCCCAAGCAAGGTGCAGTCGCAGCCCAACACCGCCACTGCCCGCCTCTTCATTGCTTGCACCTGCTAAAACATTTGAGGTATTTGAGCGCTTTTTTTTGTGCTTTTCATTTAACCTGTCTTTAGAGACCTTTGAAGTCCATAATAGCAAAGCAGCTAAAACCCCCCACCCCACCCCACCCCCACTACACACTCGCACACGCACGCACACACACAAACCCCTAATCATTTACCTAGTAAAGGCGCATTCTCTGCAGCTAACCCATCAAGCGGAAAACGAGTTTGGCCCACTATTTCTCTCTCCCTCCCTTTTCCATCCCACACTTCCTCCCTCCCTCTTTCACCCCCCCTTCCCCTCCGTCCCCCTCTTCCCTTCCTTTTGTGAGAGCATCATGCTGTTGTTCTGTGAGTGTGTGAATGAGCGAGGCAAGGAGCCAATTGTTGGCCATGTCCGGGTGTGAAAGGTTCTGAGGAGGTGGTATGGCTAGCGGCCTATTGATACAACATGGCTAATTAGCTTTAGCGTCCGATCGTGAGGACAGTTTATTTGAGTAGGGAATCTAGGACTTTTATTGTGTGCATGACGATGAATTAATGTGCCTCAGCCAGAAACATGAAAAGATCTGGTTGTAAATTTGGAGTTGGGAATGCAGCCAGATCTGGCATAAAGTTTTAATCATTTTCAGCACTGATAGCATATGCTTTAATTTTCACTTGTGAACGCCCTTATTAGACAGATGGGTCAGTGTGCGTGTGTGTATGTGTGTCTGTCTCCAAGGAGAGCGTATAAGTAATTGGAATGATTCGTTCACAGCTGTAATTTGATTATTCTGTATAGACAAATCAATATAATGTCTCCTTATCTCAGTCCCCTTAACATCCAGGGAAATAAATGCAATATTTCTTACAAATTAAACAGCTGCTCAGGTCTTGCATTATGCCTTAATGAGAACAGCTGAAACTGTTTTGTGGTTGAGATATAGCCTAGCAACATGAGGAACTTAAAACTCAAACATCTAAACTGAAGTTGTGGACTGTATTTGTCGCTGTCAGTGACACTGACAAACTTATGATCCACACTTAAACTCACTCACTCACCTGACACATTGGGAACTTTTAAAAGACATAAAACATATTAAATCTGGAAGATTGTGCATGGGACAAACCATTATCTACTTGGACACTAAGGATATTTTCATATATTTTTCTTCATTTTCAGGTTAGCATGGCATGTTATAAGGGTGGAATAAGTCACAATTCAATAGGAGGTTTGTGCAGCTGCAAAAACTACAGAATATCTGTTAAGACTTGTAATGTTAGCAAGTTAGGCTTCTTTTACGGCTTTACTCTTTATTTTTTCTCCTTACATTTAGATTTTACATTTACAGCATTTAGCAGACGCTTTTATCCAAAATGTGTAATTTGTCCTTGCGTCAATATGATTTTAATTATTTTGTGTCAAGAGAAAACAGCTAGGGCCCTAGTTTCCGGTCAAGACGGAAGCAGAGGCGTACGGCGCAAGTCCACAGCGCAAGTCCACAGTGCAGGTCAATCTGAGCCAATACTTTTTTGCTAATTTAGGGACAGCGGTTAGCGGGGTAATTGCAGCACAAATCTGAACCAAATCTGAAAATTCTGACATGCACTCCAAAATTAGATCTACAAAAGTGTTATAATTCAGTAAAGGATGTCTTAAATCACTTGTGCATTACATGTAATAATAGTACCCATCTCGGCATTCAGAAATACCTCTCCTTCCTTTTTGTGACAAAATCAGTATTACTGACCCGAGTGTGTGGTGTAGTGGGTTGTAATGGTTTTATTGCATGTGAGCATCTTGTCGTACTCATCTGTTGGCGGATTTGTGTGACAGCATGTCTGCACTCTCCAGCATGTCCAGTTGCTAAGCTGCCCTGGAACTGTGGTATTCAACCTTGGTCAATAAAATATTAGCTTGAGTCCAGAATTCTTTAGCCATGATGTTTACACTATTTGAGTCTATTTTTACCCATTATTAGAAGCTAACGTTGAGTCTTTTAAGGGTGTTTAATCTAATGTTCACACATACACAAAATAATTATTTAATTTAGTTGTGAAAAGTGATACATGTTTGTACATAACAATAAGTAGGACTGACCACAGAAAAACCTAAACATTACAACTGGATTTTTTACAACAGGTTTTCCATTTGCACAAGCTTCAGTAGGCCACACTTGGCCCTTTTTGGGCTATCAATGTCAGTCACAACTCACTAACATTTTACTAGAGCCCTTGAGTGGTCCTGTTGAATGCTCAATTTAACACAATCACCATGTGAACGGCCCACTGTGGCCACCTGGCCTTTTCCTGTGGGAGAAAATGTCCAGGACAGGATCAAACACATGACCCTGGTCGCTTATTTTATTATGCCCGCTATGAAATGAGTCTGATATGCATACTGTACTTACTCAACATAAATCAGGCCTACAAAGACGATATTCCTTATTTTTTTATTTTATTTTACAACAAGTTTAAACAACACATGTCAGACAACACTTAGAGTAGTGCTTTCCTCCCCAGAGAATAGCCTGCTTTTCCCATTTGGTATTTGTTTGTTTTCATATGTATGGTTCCTCTCACGGTTATGTCAACCAGAACTGAAGGGCTTGATAATAAGGGCCAATCTTCCTTTTATCTATAAATCTTAAACAATAGGGCAAGAGGGAAAAAGATGAAAAAGAGAAATGGGGCTTAAAATCAAATAAATCACACCTGGATCCTTGGTAGAAACTGGCATAAGCACTCCTTATATTACACTCAAATTACTCTATTTGTTCCCTAAAATATTTTAATCCTGACTGACCTCAAACTTCCCATGAACTAGGGCCCGGACAAAAGGCCGCCCACTGTCCTCGCAGTAAATCTGTTGTCTCCCTTCTGGGCCCTCAACAGGGGATCATAGATCACCACTGTTCTGCAGCTTGCTTCAATTTACTCAATTAACTCTGGTAAAGCACTTGTAGGTTCTGCAGATGTTGGTTTATTATCGGGGTCTAAAATGTACAAGCGAGTTCAGGAGCCAGGGGTTGGGACAAGGTTCAGAAAAGGGGGAAGGGCAAACGTTTGTTCAATTTTCAGTTTCAGCACAGGACAGGAAAAAAAGAGTATAACACAGGAAGCATCATAGTGAGATTGTTACATTAAATCTCAAACCGGCGCATAAATAACTTATTTTCAATGTAATCCAGTTGAAAACTTTCCATTCAGGTTGTCTGGGATACTGATTAAAGGAGGTTTTATTAAGTCATTGAAATGACAGAGGACTCCACTAAAGACATGTGCACCTAGAACCGAGCCTTCCTGAATGAAGTACTATCCCAAAAGTCTTCACACATGAAATGGCTTAGTCTTTTAGCCAGAATCATTTGCAGATGACAAACCCCAGGAGGCGTGCTACAAATCATGATCAGGATATTATTGCAGTGCTTAAAAGTGTCTCTGAAGTGACCTCGACCAAAATCATTTCTAAATAGTTAATTTTATCTACTTTGAATAATCAGAGAATCTGCAAACCTAAAACATTAAACTTGTTTTAATCTACAGCTAACCTCTTGGATAAATCAAACTAAAAGTGACACGAGGAATGTAAAATATACAGTAAGGAGGATCCTAATATTAAACAGGTGCTGTTACCATCACCATAAAACATTCCGCCAATAGCATCCATGTGTGCCCATATATTTCCTTGCGTGGCCAACTGCATTTCAATTAAGAGTGGCAACAGAGGATGACATTCATGGTGCTTTAAAATAAGGTTTTGACAAATTATTTTCCTCTGTCAGGGTAATATGCTAACTGCATGCAAGTCTTATCTTGTGCAGTGGGTGGGACTCACAGACATAGCTTGCCAGTTGATTGGAGTGAACAAAATATTGCTCATTCACAGGTGCAGCAGATTGAACTACAGTGTAAGATCTTGGCAATGGCATTCCCCTAAATAGGTTACATATAGACTAATAATTGGGAATCTTTATAAATCAGTGTGTATTAACAATTTAACCATTTTAACGATTGCATTAAAGCAAACTGTATTCGATTAAAGAGAACTGTGTTATTAATATTTTTACTAGTAACAGTAACCATATTAATTATGTAAATAATCTTAGTGCTAATAGGAAATATATCACAGTTGATATATTTTATATTACTATTTGATATACTATTTGGGTGACCTCTCGTAAAATTTTATTACGATGTTAGCTCTAGCAATAAAGAGGTTATAGTCCCAGAGGCTGTACTGTGAAATTGATTACCGCAACAAAAATATACAAAGTTATGACATGTGAGGCATTTTAAAATTGATACATAGTTTATATACTTCACCATCTTGAAATGATGAAATGTGAAAAGAGGTCCGTTGGGAGGTTGTAACAAGGCATTCACTACTAATGATATGAGATCATTCTAATTGATTCAAGTGAATGCGTATTACTTTCCGTTCAAGGTGTATTCCATGGAATTACCAAACAATTATAATAGTTAATCTATCTCCTGGCAAACAAGCAACATCTTCTTCAATAAACTCTGAGTCAGCTTGACCCAATTATGCTTGAACCAAAATGTTTACAATCATTTACCATATTTCACGATCATTTTAACCGCTCTGAAAACCAAAACAGTACATACACATCTTGAGCTTGAACATACAACCCACGCTTGGTTAGCATGAAGTAATAGAGCTATTGGGGGGGAGTTTTGAAAATGGCCGTGACCCAGAAAGGTGAGGTCAACACTGGCAGGGTAAGCGATGTACAGATGGTATGCTCAGCCTTATAACGTGTCCTCTATTAGGTTTCTGAGAAGGGGATGAGGCCTGCTTATTTCTTCACTGTCTTTATTAACAGGTCCTTGGGGAAGAATATGGAAGCATGGAATTGTAATGAACTTGTTTGCCTTCTCTAAACCCCTTGCTGTCACTTAAATCACTGACGCAACACATTAGCTATAAAGTCCTCTTTCCCACAGCTGCGCTAGCTCTGTAGATCTACTACACTTATGAATAGTAACATACATAAACACAATAGAAACACAACAAGGTTTTTGAATTCCTTGAGTACTTCTAGATAATTTAAAATTGATTCCAATTATAGTATTCTTACAATTTGTAGTTATTCTCTTCGGATAAAAGTGTCTGCTAAATAAAATGTAAAATGAAAAGCATAGTTTACTTTTAATATAGTTATCATAATCAAACAAAAAACATAAAAACAAAAAAAAATATCATATTGTAAATAAAATATAATGAAATGTAATTTAATATCCATAATCGGTAGACTAGTGGCGATTACAATGTGACAGATTGTGACTTGGTGAGTTTGTTCTCGATTAGTACCAAAATCAGAACATGTTCTCACAGCTGTACTAAGTGCTAACTGATTATCACATCTTCTCAGGCTTGTGAGAGGTGTCTTATGTGACCAAGTCATAGCCTATATGCTGCAGTGGTGCATTCAGGACAGGTCTGCTGTTGGTTAGCTGAACAGATCTTAATCTTCATGGTGAACTGATCCCGGCATCCGCGCTATTCAGGGACAATTGATGAGCAACATTCCATGATTTTTCTCTTTGCCCTTCCCTACACCCTTCCTGTGATGTAATGGCATTAACAATTAGCCCCCATTAATTTACCAAAAACAAATAAGCACCGCAGTGCAACTCCCTTCAAGCATGTGGTTCTGATTTCCTGAAGCTTCGTCAGTGGCCTCTGTTTGGTTAATCCTTGGGCCAAAGTGGCCTTCTCAGGAGAGGTCATGGCTGCCTCCTCCCTACTTCCATCCTCCTATCTTCCCTCCCTTCTTCCTCTCTGCTAGCTGTTGAGCCATGGTACAGAGTTAACTCCTCATCCCTTCCCTGTTTGCTTTCTCCCAAAACCTATAAATGTGTCAAGACCATTTGACAGTTCAACCAATGTACTAGTGAATCAGGAATCATAAATTGCACTGTAGAACAGTGAGAAATAACGTACACAGAACACACGCATGCAAATGTACAGTATCAATACCTAAAATATTGATTCATTTATTTACAGGAAATGAATGTTAAGTAGCCTATAAAAACATCAAAAGAAGCCTCAACATCAGCTGACAATCTCCTCTGTGAAAACTTGGGCTCCCTGAGGAACAGTTCATACAAATAATACAGAACCCCTCAGTATCTCAGCAAAACATAAATCACGGCAACAAAAGATACAGATACAAGCTTGCTTTTGTTTATTACTTATTAGGTTAAGACTGAGGCTCAAAGATTAGCCCACAATGCCTGGTTGTATGATTGCACAAAACTGACAGAAAGACAGAAATATGAGCTCATATGTCTCTGTCTGAAATAACCTAATCATTTATTCTATGGAGCAAGCCCTCTTTAGTCACTGCAAGCTAGAGGTTTATACCTTGTAGAGAAAATTTGTAATTTGTTTGTTTGCTTTCATTTCAAACTTTTTTAGTAACAAAAAACTGTACATTTTATACTATACTTTTATACTATATTCTATTCTATATACTATATTCATAACTGTCCCATTTCTCACTGGCCAAAACGAAATAATTAATTGAAAAGTCATTTATTTAAAATAAAATGTTATGAAATTAATATTAACTTTAACTTTTACGATTTTGAGTATTGAGTTTGGTGGTTAGAAGATAACTATGTTTGCTTTAAGTATGGTGAATGAAATGATGAGGTATACGATTTTGTGAGTTTAGCTGAAGGTTATGGACTACTTGCTTCATGTTCTCTCACTGCTCAGATCACAATGTCTGGCGTCTTTCCACTCTTTGAAAGTATGGTTCATTTACAAATCAGTACAGATTGTATTGTTTCTAAGTGACTCCGGAGAAAGTAGCAATATGTCCAAGAATACTTTACACCACTAATAAAACATCGATTTATCGCAGCTAAACATCAGGAGGCGGAAATAAGTTTATCTGCAGACAGATGAAATTAAACAGTGATGATTTTGGTCATGACCAAATCTTAGACTCCTGTGTTTTCTTGATAGCAGAGCATGTGTTGGTTATGTGATTGCTTCCCCTGGCCTATCCTATTTACTTTAGACTGAAGGGGACAAATCTCCACCTTCTCCTGCTGGTTTTCACACAGTAATTCCTGAAGAGAAATCAAGCACCTTGAAGCGTGTTAATGCCCACATATTGAAGTCTTACAGCATGGCTAAGATACAGCACCTATGAGGGAACACACAGATAAGGGGGTGTGGACAGCGATGCGAAGTTTCTGTACTGCGAGTGTGTACGGCATTTATAAGGTGGTTTGACTCATCTCTCACCTTGGTGCCATGACTAACACTGAACCAATCAGTAATGTACAAATTTATCCCACAGTCAACGTATTATGGGATTTTCAGAAAAGGTGTTAAGAGGAAACTTGGAGTAATGGTTTATGTGTGTCCAGAACAAAGAGCTGAATAAATTGATCTAAAAGGATTATAAACAATACTGGCAAGTTATGACTAACATGTTATGATTGGAAATACATTCAAATGAGATGAGATGTGGTTAAATTTGAAAACCATTAGATTCAAAATATTATGGGCAAAATATTACAAAGCAGATAAATCTATAGAAAATCTATAAAAGGCCATCGCAAGAGGTGACTAGATGACACTAGATTACTTATATATGATGATAATAGTGATCATATGATATGATAGTGGAACTAGCCTGCATTCTTGCAGGCAGGGTGTTCCATAGCTGTCAGCATGGTAAAAGTGCAATAATGTATATTTGTGTGCAGACTGCCCTTGCACTGACAATGTACAGACTACAATTTGTCAGGGCCAGATGTGAGGTCTACTACTACTACCTACTGTAGCTACCTGCCAAAAAGCCAGAATCACTCTCACTATTATTAAAGGATCAAAGTGCTCTGAAATAAAACTATGAAAATGTCAAAGTAACGTTTAAACAATTAAAACATTTTTGAACTTGCATTTCGCAATAAGCTGCTGGGCTAAAAAGTGAGTGATTTATTGGGAATGTGCACTTTAATTATTTTTACATGCACACTCATGTTCCATTTTAAGATTTAAAAAATGAATCTACATAATTGACAGTATTTGGATATCCTGAATGAGGTCTTTTTCACAAAGTAACATTTTCTCTTTTACAGCATGTAATATGTTGTTTTTATTCTGGTTCAAGGAGCATGTAGTGCATTGAACATATCATACATAGTCTTCTATCTGGGGCTTTATGGCTGTTTGCAAAACAGCCTTGCGGCAACATCAGCGGTCTGCAATGTTATGTTAGGCTACGTTATGGGGAACTTTACATTAATCTGACTTTCTCCTGAGTGTTTTTACAATTAGGTCATTTTTGATGTCTTTTTCTTCTATATACTAGACCTATTTAGGAAGCACAATAGCATTAGTAATTATTGTAAAAGCTATGTCACAGTATTCTGTCTAATCTGGGTATATTGGTGTTGCCTGTACCTGGTACATCATACCGACAACACCATCATACAGTAATAACAGGAGGGAACACTCACGTTATTTCTATAATAATATATAGTGCTCTGCTTTTTTTTCCACACAACCACAGCTGCATGTATATGCCGTCTGGGGTATGGGGGAGAATGGAATTTCTCTTTGATTTATACATCGGCCCTGGTTTTGACCCAGTACTAGTGCTGGAAACTTGCCATCACACCATTCAGTCATCTGTGAACTCTTGAAAGTGACCAGACAACATTTTACGCCAGGTTTGGGTCATTCTGGGCATTTAAGGAGTGGCAGGAGTGACTTGTCAGGTGTATGTGCTCACAACATATTTGTTAAGGCCACATACAGTAGAATGGGTGGAAAACACTGAATTAATTAGGCAAAAGAATAAAGAATAGTTTGACTGGGTTATATGTTTTTAAGCATGTATGAATTATCATAGCCCCTAAATAAATACACTATACACAAAATCAAGATTCTATTTTATCATACAATAGTTGGTAAAGTAGGCGAACACTAACAGGAAAAGTACACTAGCTCCATATTCTTTTATCTCCCAAAAAAAAGGCTATGCTAAAGCCTTCCAATGAGCACTTGTAAAATGTCTGTTGGTAAGCTCTGTGTTGGTTGGATAAGCAAAAAGGAAATCTAGAAATAAATAATGTGGATTAGACACTCGGAAAGCTCCATCTTTGCCCTACAGCCGACTGGGTAACTCTTCTGTCTGCATGATAATGCTTTTGTCAAGGCTTGTGACCCAGTTGGTACAAAGCGGGAAATTACGTCATTTGCAAATATGCTTTCATTCTATGATAGTGTATAATTGTACAAATGAAATAAGATTATCTCCCTAGTCCTCCACAAACAGCCATCCAGCTTTATAGGGGGGATTGGAAAAAAAAGTGATAATTTGCCAAAAAACCCATGGTGTGGAAGCATGTAGTCAACCTTGGGCCCAGGTTATTTTAAGGAAAGCCAATCTTTGATCAGCCAAGCTGAAATGGCTAAGATAAGTGGGAGCTACATCTCGCGGCAGGACCGCACACCAGTCTGATATTGCTATTTCCTCCCTGGTTTCTCAAGAGCGGTAAATAGCTGCTGCCGCCACCCCATCCCCTCTCCCGGCACCTCCTCTCCTCCCCCTTATCTGCTCCCCACTTTCTTCTGGAGATCTCTGTCACTTTAATCCACAGAGTCTGCCGCTGGTTAACAAGGAAATCCTGTGTCAATTATCACCAACCACTTCCTGCTGGGCGAGCAATGGGGAATCAAAGCAGCCGGAGAGTCTTTCACACTAGAGAGGAGCGGTGGGCCTAATTAAATGGCCCTTGTGTCCTGCTGACTTCTCATGGCTGGGTGACAGATCGGCCAGCCCAACGATAACCTCCTGGAGCAGATGATTGTTTTGATAGAGGAGCTAGTCGCCACTTCAGGCGACCCAAAGGTTGGACCGACCGCCATTTAGCCCAAATGAACCCGCATCTAGGATATTGACGTTTATGGTGCCAAATGATGGATAAATGCTTTAAAATGTGGGTAATTGTGGCGTGGTGCACAAAACAAATCTACACAATTGGATAATTGTGTTTTTCTATCAATGTACATGCAATAGTCTATTTATTATTATATTGGTTAGGGCTTCTCCATAGACCACTTTCACATGAACGTCTGTGAAAACGGAACTTAAGGTTCAAACTGCTTTTTATCAGGTTTAGTATCGCATGGGGTCAGTGAATCACCAACCAGCTTGCCTTGTAGTTGTCATTTGACTTTTAACTGTCACGTACAGGCATCACGTGTCGCCTGCATAATGTCAGATTATGCTATCACCCACCCTCACAGTAAATAAGTAGCTCTTTCTGGTCATTAAAATAGCTTCTTAAAACTCACAAGAATTATCATTTCAAATAGTGCCTGTGGTCTATGAAATGGACCAGGTATTGGATTTGGATTGTGCAGGACCTGGAAATTCATGGGTTGGAATAAAGCCAACATGAATGGATAGGTGGATTTCTCTGAAATATTCTGTAGGAAATCCAAAATGTGTATAATAATTTACAAATATAAACACATTTAACACTCTGCGTTGGTAAACTGAAAATGTTTTCTCAGAGAACAAAGAAACGTATAGCTGTAAGTCCAGTTTTCCCAGCTCCCATCATGCCTCACCCGGTCTTCCCTCCTGTAGGAGTCCCCCACAACCCCCGTCCCCCTGTCCACCTTTACATTTTCATATGGAGAAAGAGGGGTGCTGAAAAACCAATTTACTAACAGAGCGACATCATCTGTTTGGCCGTTTATCTCTGACACACCACCCCTCAGTCCAGTGTTGACAGTACATGATATTCCATTAATCTGCCTAATGAAAATTTAACCAGTGTTATAAACAAATAATTGCCCATTATCCTCTCAAAGATCCCGAATAAATTACTTGGGCGTTTTTCATGGCTTCAGACAGAAGAAGAAGCCGGCCCCTCCTGATTGATGTTGGAGTAAATGCGGCCGGCTCCGACACTGCGAGTGGGTCTCGGCTAAGCCTGTGATTGACTTAATGAGAGTCTTTGGGGTGAGTAAATGTTCCAAATTGCTCAGTCATTAGCTTTTGCTCGGTTGTCTGAAGATACCCCCGGATCTGCGGCGCGGGTCTCTCCTCTTGTACCATTCCGCCTGCAATTACATTTTCATTTAGAGCAAACCTCTGAAGTCCGATAGGCAGGCCCCTTTTCATTACGCTGGCCTCCTTTTTCTTTTTTATCTAAATGGTGTGAAATGTCTCTTCATTTAGACCAATTAAAGTTGAAAAAGACGGCGCTGTAATGAATTATCATACAAATTATTTACTTAATGCCACAATCTCTCTCGCACTCCTTCCACTCCTCCGCTCTTATCCTCCGCTCTCCGGCAGCAGGGTTGGAGTGAGCGGGGCAAACGGGGAATAGCTACGCCGTGAGAGAGAACGCTCTGTGGTAGTCCATGGATCTTCTTTGAAATTGAAACTTCCCTCTAAATTGATTGGGTATTTTGTCGAGGTCATGTGTCTCGTTCACATTTATCTTTGTTTTTCATTAACCGAGGGCAGCGCACGTACAATTGTTAGCTAGCAATGGACAAGAAGGGGGAAACCAGCATCTGAACAAAGTACAGCTGTCAATAGGACTAATTTCAGATATTTCATTTCAGGAGATGTCTAAGCTCTTCTTAATTAAGCACAAGCTTATGGTTTCAAATTAACTCCTTTAATTGAAGGGGGGTGAGGGGTACTTCTCGTCTGCAAGACAGTGTGGAGAATGTCTCTGGTCTCCTTCCGGAGGCTGTTGGCTGAAGCATAAACACACTGGGAGAGTTCACAACTATCACAGCAGATCCATCCGTACCTCTGGGACTGCCTCTCCACCCCTCACAGTGCCAAACACTCCTCCATTAGCTTGTCACGCACAGAACAGCTATTTCGTGCATATTCTGCAGCCATTATTCACGTTAGCTGCCAACGCCACATATTTGTATTCTTGCCGTTGTTGCTTTTTACCAGCTGACATAATGAGAAGCCAAATTAATGGTATATTTATACAAATGTTTTGTTTTTCTAAAACAAGCTAATTCGCAGCTTGACTGTAGCCTGCTGGGTAACACCGGCGGAGCTGGAGTGACTTGTCACCATGGAGACGGCAGCTTGTTCTTCATGCCAGAACACTTGGAGGTAGCAGGAAGGGCCTGTCTGACCTTAGATGGAACCAACATATGTTGCTTTAGTCTAAAATTAATGAAAACAAAAGGTCCCATGCGGTACAAGGAAAACCGTGGGCTGGGATGGATTACTTTTTGATTTCATAACGACGTCTAAAATCTACGGGGGGAAATAAACTCAAGTGGGGTCAGTTTCCAAGGACGTGTCAAAGTGTTGTTAAACCCACTATGTAACAATCTTAAGTACTGCATGATTTGCGCTAATTGGTATGAAATCACCAACAGTCCTTTAGCGCAGCTACTGCTCTGGTTTGCTACCTCTGCACTCTGTCAGGGCCTATTCTTTTTGACAGCTTAGGAATACAAACACCAAACTGCCATACAGATCACCCACCTTGTGAGCTTAAGTCCAGGATACAAAAGAGGGAAAAGACAATCTTCACCATTGCGTTTCTTGTCTTATCAAGGGTTAAGAATGCCAGGGGTATTTTCATTTATTATCAGCGAACATATAAAAGGCGCATTTTGTATTTTGAAAAAGGAGATGAATATTGTGACATGAACTACAGGTTACAGGGTTGAGAAGATATAATAAGAAGAGATTTCATTTGACATGGGATAGTGAGGGTGTCCTATATAGCCACATGTGGCTAGACAGGGGCTATTTGCTAATTCAAACACTACACTGCCTCCATAATCATATCAAGTACTTTCAATTATGCACAGCAGTGTGCACCCTGCTAATGTATGTTAATTGCAGCTTTTAACCTTGTATTTCATTAGTTAGAGGCAGCTATGAAACAAGAGAGACAATATATTGCATATATACTGTATTATAACACACATACTTTTACACATTGTGTATTGCCCCAAAAATGCCTGATGCAGACTAGAGTGATTTAGACTTTAATTCTATTTTGACATCCGACTATATTATCTTCCTGTATAATAGGCTATCTATATTATTTCCCTACCTAACATCTACATGAAGATTTCAGCAGATGGGAGATTGCTTGATTTGCTCACAGCTCACAGCTCTATTACCATAACAAGATCAGGACAGGTTAATCCTAAACGCCGCTGCAAACAGCTATATGTTCAGTCTCACTGCAGCACAAAGAGTGAATATATGTCAGTAAATGATGGCAGCCTGGGTGTAATGCAATCGCCACCTGTCATGAAAAGGTTTAGAGGGCTGTCATGAGCTGCGTTAAGCGGTGAGGTGACGAGAGGGAATTCTTCTTAAACCTCATTGATAACACAACTCCATCAAAAGGGCTTGTTTCCATAGTATTATTAACCAAGCCTCGCCTAAAAAATTAATTTTGAAAGTGCACTGCTTACACTGTTGAATAGGAGGTGAAACTATTAATTAAAAGTGGAACAGGTTCTTATTTTAGTGTAAAGTGGAAAAATTAGGAGCCTTTGTTGAGGCAGGCCCAGGAGCAAAGCTTTCATTAGCCTACATGCATGGCAAAAGCAATTCATCAACTGTAATTTTGCCTCAATGGGCAAAAAAAAGAGGGATCAACCTCAGCATGCTATTTATGGAGATTTACAGAAGTCTGGGAAATGCTAATGTGATTAACATTTATCTACAGCATGTTTCCAAATGGCCCTCGTGTCCACATTCTGCCTCCAAGATTAAGTTATTGCACTTAGTCGAGAAATAAAACGAAGGAAAAAAAGGTGAAATATGGAGTGATATGGAATCTGCTTTGCAGTGCAAGAGCGCACACAATGATGATTTTTCAGAGAATTCTCTGTCACATTAGTGGAGAATTTCTTCCCCCCCCACCCCCATTCCCTCCCCTCCTCTCTCTAAATATCTCTCTTTATGTGTGTCTGTCCCCAGATGAAGGCGCGGCAAGCAGAGCAGTGCTTTTGTCCTACCGGAGTGTCTCTCTCGAAAATGGTGAACTGTTCCACGGATTAGCTGAGCAGAGATTTATTTAATGCATCCTCATAGAGTATTGTTGAAATCTATTTTGGGATATGAAGCTTGCCAAGCTCTAAGCCTGGTAATATATGCCTGCTACAGTTTAAGAGAGAGGGTTTCCGAGACCCTCTTTATGTCGGGATCACACAGATCATAACGAGTCACTGAATGTGAAAATTTTGAGGGGTTGGTAGCGCGTTTATTGTTTTCGCACAGGGCCCCCAAAAGGCTTGCTTCTATGCCCCCTCTCTTGTCTCTTGTTTGGATGGACTGTTTAAATATTTGATGTCCTAGAGAATGTTTGTGATATTCGCCAGATAAGATACATGCATATGCCATGAGAGGCCCCTGTTTAAGAGAGAGCGGCTTAAGGTTTCTGAGAGGCCAACAAAGCCGTGAGTGGAAAAGACTGGAGTGCATTTGCATTTAAGCTGTGGATTTGGGAACAGCTCGAATAGAATGAATACTAATAATGTATCTTATTTAAAATGCTAAGTATTTACCTTAGAATATGCTTTTACCAAAAAATAATATGAATTTCAAAAAGAAAATTTTTAAATCAACATCTACAACATTGTATTTATACAGTAGCCTATATCAAGTGAAGTATTTTGTATTAGAGAACAAGGTGGGATAAAAAATATTAAACACTCTAATACTCATAAACACTCATAATTTTTCTCCCGAATGAATTATGAAGCATCTACCAATCACGTTCAAGTTGCTGATCTCAGCAGCGTCTTGACAAGTGTACTAAATATCCCACACGCCAGGTTCTGACTACACTTCCCAGAATGCCTCCAGGGGCGAAGGTTTGGACCGCTTCTCAATTTGACAGCGAGTTACACAAAAGAGGAGAGCTAGGGGGTGCGCGGGAGTGTTGGGTTGAGGTGGTGGGGGGGGGGGGGGGGGGCACGGACAAAAGGGAAAGACATGGGCTTTTGCACAGAGGACACGGTAAAGCCAGGAGCATTATCGTCAGTGTGAAAGACGGGGGCCATACTTCAAACGGGATTTTCTCTCCATGACAGGATACTCCACTGACGCACAGCAAATAGCTCTCTGTAGCAGTATAGCTGCAGGGCTCCCAGGGTTCTTTGTAAATTCCACAAACTAGAATGCAATGATAGGATCTGGTACAGAGAAACACAGACAGCTCAATAAAAAAAAACAAAAAAAAAACAGATAGATAAATACATGTTATGGTGGCAGAAGGATTTGAAAAATTCATACCTCAGTGAAATACTATTAGAGGCTGTGGTTTTGTTTTTTTACAGAAGTGGAAATATGGATTTTCAAGACTTCATAAGCAAATGCAAAATGTCTGTACAAAGGAAAAGAAAGCAATATGGGCAAATGAGACATTACTTTGGTTGCTTATACTGAAGGCATTAAGCTTTACAAATATGGCTTTTGCGAGGAAGCCACAGGGTTCAATCAATTAGTCTGTGATTATTATTACTTCTGTTGTTATTACTAGTCCCACCAGCCAGGCTGTTATGGTAACCCTAGCCACAGTCCGTAGTTCTAATCCCTGCCCCTTCCCTAACCCTAACCTTTACTCTCTTTAATCAACATCATATTCTCAGCGAGTGGGCAAAATATTTACTGTTATCTCACACAGCGAGAATTTACTTTCAGTCGTGGAATTTAATGCGCGAGCTATCAAGTTATTTGCTTGCATGTACTGTATATGGGGAGCGATACGTATGTTTGTGTGTGTGTGTGTGTTATTCTGTCCCGGGTTGGTTGTCGGTTATTGGGTTCTTTGTCTGAGCTGAAATTCACAAGGACATAAGGGTCCCAATAAATTAAATGAAGAAAGGCTCTTATTGTAGAGGACGCTGTTTGGGCGGGGTAACTGCATCTTAAAATAACTCTGTCTTGTACATTATGGTGTTACTGACCAATAAGAGTTTAATCTAGGTCTCAGAAGTTGTGGCATAATACAAGATCATTTAGGGTAATAACACCTAAAAAGAAAGCAATACGACAACCACAGCTAGACAAGTTTATATCACAAAGGCTGCGGGGAAAGCAACCCCTTGTATTTTGTTCAATATTCGTCCCATTTGTCCTCAATTCGGAAAATAACTACAGAGGAATTCAATCCAACGGTAAATATGAACTGGACAGCGAGATAAAGAAAAAGCACAAAAACACTGCAGCAAGCAAACATGACAGAGAGACAAAGATATTTCCTATGCAAAGCTTGCACACAATGTCATGTGTGATAGCAACAAATCCTGTCCAAGTCACACGCAGGGGGGTTGGTAGGGGAGAACGAAACGAGGTCGGCTGCCTGCATCTTCCAATGATTCTCCCTCTTAGCTTTGATTCTGTTGATCCAGTATCTCGCCATATAGCTAGGGACACAAAGCAGACTCGAGCTTTGGGCTAATCTCATTAAGAAACTCTAGCCACCCTACGAGCAGGGGGGTAAAAAGCAACTCATTCTGCACCGTGCCAGAGCCACGGCTCGAGGAGGCAGGTGTAATGTTACATAATTAGCCTCTAAACGGTAAAAAGGAGATTATTGCAAATGGCCTACTAGCCAGCACATGCAGTGGACCTGGTCCCCGAAGACTCACCAATCTAGTAGAGCTGAAAAACTCCCTGGGGAATTGATGTGTGAAAAGAAAAAAAAAATTGGTTATTTGCACTAAGTGTGCAGCATAGGGCTGCATGGTCAAGACCCTTTGTAATTATGGCCAATTTAATGTATGAACTTGAATTTGATAGGGTCTAATCGTGGTATTTTAAAACAAAGGAACCAATAGCTGTTATTGCTGAAGGGAATGCACTGTATCAAAATACAGACTTTTGTCCAATCAGTGTGTTATTCAAGATGGCAACAGCAGGCACAAGCCATGTCACTCTCTCCTTGTCATTCCTATTTCTCTGCTCCCCTGAATAAGTGTTAATGTTACTTTTAAATGCGTGGACACAGCATGAGGGGAATTTGGGAAGGGTCTGAGTTTAGGTTTGTGCTGAGACGTCCTGTCAGACGCCACCAGGGGCTCCGCCGCTAAGCGCTTCAGAGAAACTGGCGAGCGCAAGGATTGATGGCGTCCGCCTGGTCCAGAGGGCCCACACCTAGTCACTCACAATCTCAGGGCTGGATTACCATGTCAGATTGTTGCCATATGCGGCACGGCGCACCGCTCTCACAATGACAGTGATCAACTACTGCAGTTCACCAGCGCATCCCGCTCACACTCGCAGGGTTCAATCACTGAGCGTGCTCAGAGAGAGGCTCTCCGCACTAGCTGGAAGTAGAATACCACGGTCGACACATTGTCCACCAAACATGCTAATTAGGAAAACAGATCCAAAGTCCTTCGTGGGCAGGCCCAGTTAGGCAGAGAGAGAAAAAAATGTCGGCATTCCTTTGTTGCCTCTTCAGACACGCTGAAGCATTGGGTTGTTGTTACATAAAGTTGTATAACAAATGAGCCTTGGTGCTTTGAACTGACTGACCACACAGGCCTGGAAGAGCCACTAGGAGCCCAACATGTGGCAGCAATAAGATGGCCCCGCCCTCCGCAAGACATGTGGGAGACACTACATTCCAGACGAGCTCATTAAAGCTAAAAAACAAATCCAACCAACACTGCCTGAGTCTCAAAGGAAAGCTGTGGCATATTCAGCGTAGAAAAGGGTAAATCATGTCAGCTGATGCTATTTTTGTTCACTAAGAAGTTTTGTTCACATAAGAAGAGAACAATAGAGGGATAGAAAAAGCCAAAACCAAGAAATCTGCAACATTCTAATACTTGCTAATTTAGTTGGCCTATTATCTAAATAACTTTTATGACTCACGGTGATTGACAGCTGAAATGGTTAGACACATTTTAAAGAGACAAACATTCACCATGGCTTTTTATAAAGGGCACAGATGTGGTTTACCATTTAAACCTGTCATTTAATTGGGATTATTTATTACTTTGTTTGTTCCAGCAGTCTGTCCAGTTAAGCTATGTGTTGTCTGTGTCACTGGCCTATAAAGTTAGCTAAATATTGCTCACATTCTGTTTGAACTCCCAAAACACGAGTAAGTGTGGTGGGTGGTGAAAATATACATATAATAACTAGTACTGTACATTGTGACATGTTATTTAATTTGCGTACATTACTTCACACCATTAGGCAATGATTTATGGAGAGTGGATTCACTAAAGATTGATAAAAAGTCAATAAAACGCGATGCCCACTGGGGAGCCAATGTTCTCACTGCGGAAGACATCTGGCATGATTATTTTCAGCTCTTCAGCTAATCCTCTCTAAATGTAAACTGAGGAAAAAATGTGCCAAATGGCTTTAGAGCAAGACTGAATTTTGGACTTGTAGAAGATTTAAATGAGTTTTATAGAAATGTTAGATGCATTATTGGAAAACACAGTGAGACAATTGTAATTAGTTTTCAGCCTGTCACATTTATAATCATTATCCCACTTTTTAGACATGCCAATTTTTGACTCCCGTTAACCATTGCAACTGTGGAGAAGCCACATAACATACAGCAGTTTTTTCATGTTGTGATGTGCTTTCATCTCAGTTTCTGGGCATTAGATGTTTGATACGGAGCGTTGAAACTGGAAATGCTTGAGTCGTGCGAATGCCATTCAGAGGTGGCCCAGTAAGAGCTAATCTACTTGTCAGGATTGGATGCCAAGCATATCAGCCCACACACTTCACAATATGACTTTATTCATATAGATCTGGGACATTAAATGTCTCTGCCCACCAGAACACAACACTCCCACCACTCTTTGGAATAGAGGCCTACATTACTGTATAAGCCTCTGGAAATAAGAAAAATATTGTACTATTTTGCTTAGAATTGCACTGTTCTTGCAGCCTAAGCTAACCTCAACCTGTGTGAAATGTGTCTCCCACAAATTGGCCTATTAAAACATATGATTCTTTTGTTGAAAGTAAATCAAATAGGTTACAAAAATACCACTCAAAACAATTATAAAAGAACTACAGCAAGCTGGTACTAAAACTATTTGCTACTAAATCGCAATCTGCAAGTAACCTAGAACATAGTCGTCAACCAAAATCAGTCCACTGTACCAAATAATAACAATTTAAAAATGTTTCCATAAAACAAAACAAAAGTTTGACCCCATTAGGTGGATCCAACCCGCGTTGACAGCATTACTAGGCCAACAGTTTAATCAGCTGAACTAACAGGCAGACATAGTTACTGCTGGTAACATACTGACTTACAATCACAATTGGTTGTGATTGGCCAGTCAGCAGTAAAGAGACAGACAAGTCCGGTAAAAACTTTGGTTTTGTATTTTTTTTGACTGCCCACCGGGATTTGTCCTGGTATGCCCAATGGCCAGTAAACCACTGGGTGCCAGTAGCTTTCCTTGGGAGAGGACCCGCTCCCTATGGATGTATGACAGGCTCATTCTAAGCTTAGGAAAACGCAACGATTTGTTGTTACAGGTGATTATACACTAATGAAAACATAATTATGAATACTATATTCCATTTCTGTGAATAGATACCCCTAAATCCTACATAGTGTTCCTTTAAAGTTAAAGATTAAAGGAATTTCAATCAGTCATGGGCATGATGTTAAGAAAATAGCCCTTATAAAGGGGTTTACGCAAAAACGATGTCTGCCTTCCAGTACTTCCAAGTAATTTGAGCAATCTGGTCTCATGGTACACACAAATGCATTTGTATATGCTAACCACGAGACCAGGTTGTATTTGTACAAGCATCATTGTAAAACCTGTGCAATAACATTGCAGAGCATTGCATAGACTTTCTGGGTCATGAGATTTACGGTACAATTGAATGATTAAATATTGTGAGATCTATTCATGATTTTTTTATGCTTATTATTCTGTTGGGATAATTGTGGTAATAGCTTCCATGTAAATGCTCTGAAAACATCTTGAATGAAGAACAGTATATCACTTGGGCTTGTGTTCCAACTGTTCTGACTGGGAACTGAGATGCACTGATGCACAGTGCCATAATAACAATGGCTGGCATGATGGATTGACCTTGAAGGACGCTGCCTCATGGCCATTTCATAAATCTCTAACAGGGCAGTGACCTAAGTCTCCAGCAGATCATAAATCTATATCAACAAAATTGGAACTTCAAAAAAACACACAATAAAGTGAATGTGTCTAACATGTTTGCTTCAATTAAAATAATTGAGTTAAGGTCAAATGGGCAAGGATCACATATATATTTAAAGTAAACGGTTGAACAATCATTTAGAAAGTAATAATTCCTTGATGAAGAAGAAAGAGCACAAAGAAGACATCTGCATGTGATTAAATCGCAAATTTACAACGAGGAGGACAAGAGATGTCAAGTTTTCTCACTAATTTAATATCGTTTTTTTTCTAGGCTTGGCTATAATGAGAAGGGGATTTTGCATAAGGAATTGTGCTGTTCATTTTAATTTTAAACAGGGAAGCAGACAAGATGTCACAAAAAAGAAACCCTGCCAGGTGACAAAAATATCCCTTTCATCCTCTACTGTATATAAGACAAAATGAAAATATAAACGTATCCAAAGTTCACAATGGCAAAGCTATTCAAATAAACCAATAAATAAATGAGTTTACAAATGTGTCAGCCTCAGGGAAAAGAGGGGAGATTGCTGCCAAGACACAATCTCAATCTCAATTTGTTGTGGTTCACCACAAGGGGCAGTATACATGTTATATGACATACTAGAGCTGTAGCAGATTTGATTTAATACTAACAAGGAGGACAGAGCTGGAATTGTAGAAGTCAGTCAAGGTTAACAAAAACCATTAGTCCTATTGTGTCATATCTTAAAATCTTGAGACATCTGTGAAACATCTTAAATGTTTTAATAAATATATGTTATTGTGCATAGTTAGTTATTGTTTATCTATCCTATTTGTTAACACTATTTGTCTTTTTAGACATACCACTAACACTAAGAAACATCTGTTTCTTAGTGTTTGTACTAAATTACTCCAATAGTTATGTAAAAATTGCCAGAAAGGAATACTGAATATTTTAAAATACAAATGAATGAGGCTGGAATCTTTTTGAATGAGTAGCGATAATAGTGTTCGTTTGTGTGGGTATGTGTATGTGTGTACATATATGCGTGTGTTTATAAGAGCATGCACTGTTCTGTATTATGTGCTTATGAATATTTGCATTGTTTAAATTTATAGGTAGGGTTATGATGTGTATTAATCTATCATCTACACAACAAACAGAAATTATTAAATATGTTTAATAGCCTACCAATGCAGCCCCAGAGAGCCGGAGAACAGAAGGGGGGCTCTGGGGGCATGGAACCTGAGAGCACAACTTGAATCACTTTCAATCAATGTACTAAACTGATGGCGATGAAAATAAGACTCAGAGACACAAAAAACACTTGTTTGCAGATTAATGTCCTGAATGAAAGCTTGTGTTTGTTGCTGGCCTCACAGGTTGTGCCACGTCCCACACGTGAAACTAATTCTCCCAAAGACCCCCAAACCAGACAAACCAGACCACTGAAGTAACTAATTTGTAACATCTAACCTATTAGATGTTACAAATGAATATTCAGACAGAAATATTTAGTTTAAAATGAAATAGCAAGCTGATCATTGCCGGTGATCATTGCCACTGCAATACAGTTTATTTTCCACAATGCCACATTTAGTCGCTAATATTCTCCGGGAGAATGAATATATTTGTTGACTAACAGCATGGATAAAACTCTTAAATATTCAAAATGTTTAATCTGGTTTAATATTTCCAGCAGTTTTATGCAAATGACAGTATATTAGCATAATCTCATTTGAGAGTACATCCTTTTAAAGTAAAAGATTATAACATATTTTTCAAAAACATATATACAGTAGTATAAATCAAATGCTATATTCAAATGTTAATGTTTTAAAGTATGCCGGCTCTGCAAAAGTTAATTTACATATAGGCCTGCACTTTTTGTATTAGTGGTTCCAAGCTAAAACCTCACTGAGGGAAAACATCCAAGAGCTTAAATGTGTTGGCAAATAAAAAAAAATCCATTTAGGGAACCACAATAAACAACGGCAAAAAGCAGAACATATTTCTCCCTTGTTTCTACAGTACAGTGTCTCCTCTCACCTTACCAATACTGTACTTGACAGGTAGAAATGTGATTTCCTATAGCGAGGAGAGCGAGGCAGAGGTAGAACATTACCTCCAGGTATTTAAGTGGAAACAGGGTCTGTAAAAAGCTTCGGCGAGATATTGTGGATAAAGACGTAAGAAAGAACCATTATGCTGTCGGTGGGGGGGGCTCTATCGCTCTCCACCCCCACCCCCTTTACGTCTGCCTTGAACTTGTAAGGAGTTCAGTGGGTCTGTGCCTACGGTCCAGACAGGCCTCTGGAATGTGAGTGCGGCCAGTCAAGCTCATCTGACCTGCCACCACAGCAGCTCCATTACAGCAGGCTAACTTACCTATTCACTTCCAATGGGGACTTCAACTTTATCTCTCCCCGTAACACAACATTAACTGCCAAAGAGCTGGAAATGCATTATCAAGCCTCCCCAAAGCTTGGATTGCTTCCCTCATAAATAAGATCATTATACGAGTGGTAATCCCATTAAATAGATCATTTTGCAAATATCTAAATCCAATTAATAAAGTGTTTTCAGAGGGGGTGCAGCTCGCGTGGCTGACATGCTGTGACTCCAGCTCTTTGTTCGGAACTGCGTTAGTAGCAAGCGGGACATTAATAAGTACAACCTCACTCGCTGAAAGAAAACAGCAATGCAATGCTGTTTGTTCAACTGCAATAACACATCCGTGAGTCTGTTTCTCATAACTGCTATGATTTTCATAAAACTTTGCTCTTATAAATAATGGTGCAATTCCCTACCTATTGGGCATGTTGGCTCACATGAAATAGTTCTCAAATTACCTTAATCCTATTGAAACCCTCACGTGCCACATGACCTAAAAAGCATTTAAATAGGCAGGTAGGTTGACAAATTTATGAAATGAATCCAAGCGGCTTTGTTTAATCGTCAAAAAGACCCATCAGTGCGAATGTCCTCTAAGTGGCCTTTAACTTTTTAAATGCCTCCTCCTGCACAGTGCTCTTTCCCAAGACCGTTAGTCAAAATATTTGAAGAGAGCAAATGCTTCACTAATTAATTGCTTTTCGCAGAAACTAACCATATGTGAAGGAAAAGGGTGCCTTATAATCCTAAAGATGATTCCCCCGAAGTGCTTGTGTTTGTTCCACTAACCTAATAAAATGGATAATCCGATAAAGGGCGATACACTAAGCTTCGATTGCGCCTGAAGTGGTTGTTTTACCTTTGTGGAAAGTGCGTCTAGCATGGTAAGAATGTTTTCGTATCTTTTCATGGTTTTTAATCGCCCAGCCGAAGCTGTTGGGAAAATACTGTTGTGGTTAAATGAATTAGCAAACAGTGCCCTTGGGTGATGTTAACACATTGCATTCTCTCATCCAAAGCGGATGAAGCCAGCTGCCAATGGGTGATCTGTATGTCAGTTAAATGTACAGAGGGAAGTCAACCACAACGCTAATCAGTTGTCTCCCGCTCTCTCTAAACAGCAAGAAAGTCCTAGATTTCTGTTCTTCATTTATTGAAACATTAGATAGATATTAGATGTGTTTAATTACACTGGCAGCCGGCAAAAGTGATAATAAAAACCAAGTGTGTGTGATCCTGGTAGAGAGTAACATGTTGTTACCATATTGAGTGTCTACATGCTGGTCTGAAGTAGAGCACAGCACCGTAACCAGAACACACCGCAGCCTAATGACCACAGAATTAGAAGTATCTCTGTAGTAATGATTCTCTTCGTCTCAGGCAACTCAAGTCTGGTAAGGTGGGCAGGTAAGGACGTAAGGCCGAGGTTGACCACACTCTCCCCTCTATTTGGCCTGCTTTTACCTGCCTAATCTGTCTTCTTCTAATGAAGAGAAGGAACGGGAGAACGGTAGAGAGAAAGAGATGTCAAGATTGAGGTGGGATCCCTCCCTCACAGGGTCAAACTTGTGGGGTTAATACCTGGTGTCCAACACAGCACATAAACTCCGCTGAGCTCATCACACTAATTAAACAGACACACATCCTCCAGGAGCTCCAATGGCCAATCGCTGCCAGCTAAAAAAGCAGTCCATTCATGAGGGTTGGCAGGGTGTGCGTGTGGGGTGGGCTGGGGAAATGCTACCTGCCCTTCCTCGGTTTGATTAATGTGAAGAACAATGGCGCTCTTGTGGCCCACCAGCCTCACTCCACTTGGTTCTGGTTCACTGCTCGAAGAGAGGGGACTCCATGTTCCAAACTCATAGCCCTAGGCTAGCCATCACCTATCCATACAACGTCTTAACTACTGTGTTCTCCACAAAATACCCTGCTCCTCTTCTTTAAGATGACCGTGTGACATTCAAACTAAGGCTCGTTCTATTGTGATTATCATTACAAATGCAAACATGTCTTGTATTGGAATAAGAAAGTATAGAAAACCTTCTTGAATATTTTTTCAACCTTTATAATGTATAATGTTACCGACATTTTTTATATATATATATTTTGGAAAGGAAGAATGTGACAAAAATGTGCCAACTATCCACATTTTGATGAAAACTATACCAGTGAGAAAAATTGTTTGAATAAGTTGATGTCTGTTCTTTTTCTTTTGCCAGGCACCACACAGCCTCACACATCAATTGTAAGTCAAACCCCCTTTTTATTTTTATTTTCATGATGTATCAAATGGGTATTTTTGCCCACACTTGATTAAAGTTTCATCATACGAACCTATCTTTCTTCATACTCTTGGCATTCAGAGTAACCAACAATTACCTCAGAGGGATAAAGACATCAACACCATTCTTCGGAGGGACTGACAGCATAATGTTATGTGTGTCAAAACTTGGGAGACTTAATTAATTGCAGCACTCCCACAACTCAAAGAGACTTGTTCTCTACCTACACTCATGCCAATACTCAGCGCCTCAGTTGTACCAAAACAAGGAGACAAATTGAACCACCTGCGCAACTCTCCACAGCTTGACAACTCCTCTCACTTGCAAATTGCCAGCGCTTTCCAGAGAAATAAGAGTCCACAGAGAGCAGCTAGGTTCTCGTCAGTCTGGGCTTGATAGGTCTTCATGCAGCTATGTGACACTTTGAAAACATTGGAGACATTCCATATTATTGGAGGCTGGGAAAAGAGCATGCAATGTCCTGAAGATGATAGGCCATATGGCCTACGTGCTGGTCTCTGAACTGTTTGAGGAACTGTTTGCTTCACAATTATTTGCAGGGAACGTCTACTTGAAAAACAAACCGCCGTCTGTAGACTAGTAGATCTACTTTTAACCCGATGAGGGAGTAGAAACACTTGTTATTCTGGTATTCTGGAAGTAATTTACAAGGAAACTTCATTTTTAAAGGCAATCCATAAACGCTAAATAACAAGGAATTATTTTAGGCATTTGTTGTTATGTATGTATTACATTTTCAGTTATAAATACCTATAAATAAAACAACTATAAATAATTGGCATACACGCATGTGTATGCCAATCATACACGCATGTGTTAACATAGATTATAGGAACATGTAAATGTAAGACGCATGGCAGAGAAAGAGTTAGGTAGAGAGGGAAAGGGATGAATGCTCTGGATAAAGCTCTACTTGGTATTTTGTGGTGCACTACAGTGACAGAGCATAAACCATTATTTATCTTTGACTAATGTGATGAATGACCTTCAAACATCTGTCTGGTGTAGAATTCCTGTGGAGCTTCTCTTTTGAAAAGCTAGGATCTTTGCAGCCAATCTCTTTTTGCAGATTAAAGCGCTGTAATTAATTGGCCAATTGCTTAATTGTTCTGTTAGGTAATTAGCCACCACAAAGGAATGGGTGGCTTTATTCTTTGACCCTCATTCACAGTAATAGGCTTGTCTGAGGTGTGGCTTCATTTGAATCATTTACACAGAATGAGCGCATGCAAGATGATCTATGAACTATAAACACCATCCCGAAGAGTCAAATGAATAGAAGAGCTAATGACACATAAGAAACGTTCTACCTGGTGACTGTAAGGACTATGTAATATTAATTGATTTTGTATTTGTATTTTGTATTGAATTTGTAAAATGAAAGAATGCATCTATTAACTGTATGCATAAAATGTTAACTTTGGTATTTATATGTTTGTTTATGTTGGATGATTATCTTATATGTTTGCGTTGGAATGACTTCTAACCTGTCATTTAAGTAACTAAAGGCAGTATAACAGCATTTTTATTTGAAACATGTCCAATGGTAGCGAAACCAAAACAAACAGTCACACTGAATCCTGACTCGCATCACTAACAGTAGCAACACAAAAAAAACATGCTGTGATGTCATATCCTGCTCATTGGGCCTCATACAGTAGCTGTCCACCGTGTGCAATATGACACGAGAGTCCGTACACTCGACTAGGAGCTTTGTATGATCCCATGAAGCCAGACACTCAAGGAGTCCAACCCACATACAGTATGCTACAGTCTCCCCTCAGACCCCGGCCTGTGTAGATGCTGGCACTTGGTGCCGTCAGTGCCAATGTACTGTATGCCAGCTCAGCTGAAGTGTGCTGCACTGCGAGCAGCACCCGTGCCCTCACCTTGTATACCTTGGCACCTTCAGACCTTTATGGAAAAAGCGGTGCGTTGCAAATGGCAATTCAAATGGCATATTTACATCTTAATTGTCAATAATGAGGCCCGGTACCGGCCAGATATCTGAAGCCAGTGGCTGTTGTCTAGGCTACTGCTGACTGATCGGTTGACTATCGTGTCTAATGTCGGGCTCTTTTATTAAATCCACATACAAACAAGTCATGATGGTGGATCTTAAACTCCAGACTTGAGAAGGAACCTGGGCTTGTGGCGTCCATAAACAATAACCACGGTTGAGTCTACAGAACATGGGGGGAAAACCCTGCGTGCCGAAACATGCCCTGTCTTTACACAGGATTATGAATGAGCTGCAGATGATTATTAGTGGCTCTCACAGTTTGACATACCCCAGATCATCCATTTAAAGAGGACCTGTCAGGGCATGGTGACGAGCGCTGGACTCGCTCTCCTGATGTCTTCCAGGCCGTGTTTGGACGCCAACATGTTTAGATTTGCCAACAGCGATACGTTTGAACCCCGCAGAGCGAGACAATCTTCGTGAAGGTAATGGGAACAAGTTGCATTGATTCTTACCGTGAAACAGGCTACAGTCACCCTTATGACATCTGGATTTATAGCTTGGTAATTCCCCGCTGGAGTAATTTGGCTGGTACATCTGCAGCTTAGCGGCATTCCAGCGGAGCTCTCCTGTGTCAGGAGACGACTGATTGATTGATTGTATTACTATAGTGTTAGCATGGCTTTACTGAGATATTGCCATAAAGTTCTAATGTGATCTATCTAATAGAAACTATCACTAGGCATGATGTAAGTAGTGCATAGGCTGCATTTTAATACGTCCACCTGGTTTTGTCATCTCTAATCAGGCTGGAAAGAATTAGAAGAAAAAAAACGTATTCTCCTTATTTGATGAATTCTAAAACATTCTTTAAAACATTCTAGCCTACTAAAGAAAACCAAAAAGTGCTCAAATCAAAATAACTACAACCAGAGCAAATAAAAAATATAGAATTGTATTATATTAGAAAACAGCTTCGTTTACAAGGTTATGGCAGGCTTCTGTTTGACTGAGCGTGATCAGAACTAATTATCCAGCGCTGATAACACCACATCATCGTTTATGTTCCAATTGGGTTTGACATGGAGTTTCACACTGTTTTTGCACTACAGTCATCCCTCCACAAGCTCTTTGCGGTGCCAATTACAGGCTAAAAATGGCTAAATGCAAACCTATGGTCCGCTGACAGCTCATGTTTCCTATAGGTTCTAAGTGATAAGTCCTCGGCGCGTGCTGGTCAGACAGTGATAATGAGACAAGTCGCTCGCCAGCTTGCTGGATGAGTGCTTTTGTTTTTTTTGCCACTTGCAGAATAGAAGCGTGTGGTCGTACGAGCTCAACCTGTTTCTCCACACAGCTGACATAGTGTTCGAGCACATGAAGCATGAAGCACTGCTGCTGCTGCTGCCTGCTGTGGCCCACCTGCTATTCACTGACCTGTCTGCTACAGCACAAAACGCCCAACATCCCGCTGTCACCCGATCCTCTCCTCAATGTCTTGACAAACAGCCAAGCAGATGAGAAATGTATCTTGTGTACGGTTTGTGATCAGATGTGTAAAGAAATCTGTCATTGTCTAAATAAAACCCTTTTATAGATCAGAGTGAGTCACTATTAAAGAATATATTCCATAATTGCAGTATGGTGCCCCATATTAAAATGTCAACACACTTGCGGACATATATATATATATATATATATATATATATATATATATCTATATATATAGAGTGTCTG
>JAOEHI010000007.1:6329487-6345552 GCA_025447815.1 Percopsis transmontana | reverse complement strand
CCCCCCCCCCCCCCCCCCCCCCCCCCCCCCCCCCCCCCCCCCCCCCCCCCCCCCCCCCCCCCCCCCCCCCCCCTCTTTAAAAGCGAAAGGATATAATAAATAAAAAAAATAAAACTTAATCTTACAAAGGGGAACAAAGGTCAAAACAAATACTTTACACACTCATTAAATGGAAAAGAAAAACATGACAGTTAAATAGGCTTATCTTTTTCTGAACACATACAAAAAAAAAACAACAACTCCCAATTATAGAATCAGTGCAATATGCGACTGCAGCTGACCTCGGGGAGACCACATTTTCACACTGCTTCAAATTATGATCGGATCAGAGATGATGACCGATGTTTCCAGCCACTAATTAGTTGTATGGCACCTAGCAACAGTCAGAAGTCTCTGAAACCAACATCACCAGCTACGTCAGACAGACTGAGAGTTCTCAATTAAAAGTCTATGCTACACCACTGTGACTGGTTCTTGTTTTTTCATTTTCAAGTCTCACACACACGAAAGGAGAATAGGAAAAATAATAACAATAAATCACACAAAATTAAAGTAAGTTACCTTTTTCTTGATATAGACATCTCTGGTTTTGCGGACGTAGGTGAGGTCTTCTTTACCTGTGGACTTTTTATCACTGCAAGACAATCCGATAGAAAGTCCTCAATTAGATCAAGCAGATCTGATGTGTTACTCTGCTGTGGTTATAAACAATTTTACAAAACACAGGCCTTGAAGCAATCGTTACTATAAACAGAAATAAGCAATAATATAGACTTTAGCTAGGATGACCAGATTAATGATACCCTTCATGTACAAATCATAAATGCGAAAGGCTATCTTTGTCTTGCAAGAGTAACAAATAGTATTATAGCTGGAAGACGCTTCATCAGCCCCAACATAAGTGACCACTAAGCTACTGTATGACTGAGGCAGCAGTAAAGATGATGGACTACCGCCTACTGAGAGATTGTGGTTTAATTGGGTGGTCTATCTCTCCAGAAAATCTCATTACTATAGCTCAGAGGGCTCCGTTATCAAGCCCAGGCTCTCTAAAGAGCCACTAATGACACCTTCCACTCAGATAAACTGGAGCCTCTCTGCTAGCTGCTTGCCGTGTAACACAGGAAGCAGCTATAACTGGCTCATTGGAAATAATACCAAACGACACTAGAGAAATTATCTAGGTTAAAGCAGAACTGAAATTGACTGAAATTTCGCAGTAGGCGCTGGACCGAAGTTTTCATCGCCACTTACTTCCATTAATTTATCTTTCTCAACATACCAAAGGGTCTACAAAGCTGATCACTGTCTTTGCTGGAATTATGTAAACTTACTCCAGTTGAGGCTGGAGAATTATTTACATTTGAATCTAAAAAGTAAAAATACTTTAAATTAAACAATAAAGCAATTGGACTCTGCAAACTGGAATAAGTTAATAAGTAGGTCTTTGAGAAAGCCCCACGTGTCCTTAGATGCTTAGTTAAACCGTAGTGCACACACGAGGGGCTACCTGGCTTTGTAGCTGGAGCTAAAGGGGTTGGTGTCCGCTTGTGAGTCGCCGCTAAAGGGGTTGGGAGAGCGCAGGTCTCCTGAGCTGCCCGAACGCGCCCCGTTGTTGGTTTTGCGCCCGTCCTTCTTTCCCGTCACACGTTCCAGTAGGCTGACCTTCTCCTTTTTCTCCTTCCGCTCTGCCCGGTCCCACAGCTGCCCGGGCTCCCCCTCGAACGGGTTGTGGTTGCGTGGGAGTGTAGCGTACTTCTGTGGCAGCGTGTCACTGATATCAGTGAAAGGGTCTCCGTGTGCCTCGTCCTCCTGGTAGCCTGGCACCTCGCTCTGGGAACGCCTGTGCGGGCCGGCTGCATTCCCTGAGGAGAAAGCAAGAACAACAATTACAGGTTTGTACAGAACAAAACCTACCCAAACTGAAAATGAGATTCATATATTTAATAAAGATAAATACCCAGCTCAATTCGAGAGGTATTAAATGACTTATGGAATCATGTAATGATAATCAATAGTATTTTGAGAGCAAAACATTTTGTTCAAAAAAAGTCATGATATCATGCAATGAGTAGATTATGACTGTAGTGTCTGTCGGGGGTGTCAAACACCATAGACAAATATCAAACCAAATAGCAGAGTTTTCTAAAGAAGGGGAGTTCAACTTAATACGTTTTGAGCTAATTCATAAATGAAATGGTGTTGACCTGACCAGACAATGCAGGAAACCCCTATTGCTCACCACTCTCCTCTATGGAATTCATGGAGTCCAGCTTGGCCCGGAAGTGGGTCCCAATGAGGTCTGACATGGAATGAGCAGCAGACAGCTTATGTGAACCGGCGAGCAGTGGCCTCTTGACCTTGGCCTCCGCCTGGCTTGGTGCCTCATGGGCTGGGGGCTGCTTATGGGGCTCTGAATCGCTTATGGCAGAGCGAGGCAGGATGGCCGACGAGGCGTCAGAAAAGCCGCTGTCGTGCTTGCGGCCCTTCATCTTCTCCTTCAGTTTGGAGAAGGGCGAGCGCGGCTTGTCCTTCATGGACAGGTCAAACATGCTGGCTGTCATGTTGTTCCTCATGAACTGAATGCTCACCTGAATTCGGCCTCGTTCTTTCTTCTTCTTCCCTGGCCTGGACTGTAAGGAGTACCAGCTGAAACAGGAGCCAGAGGGGGATTGTGTGAATATCCAAAGGTTTATGCAAAGATTATACATAATAGTCATAATGTAAAAGGTCTTGCTGTTGTAAAGAATAGCACAAAGGGAAAATAGATGCCCACATTCTTTCTAATGGCTCCCATCTCATTCTTTGTAGAGACTATTGAGTAGAACTAATGCAAACAAAGTAATTCCAAAAGACCAATACAGCAGCCTGAATCTTTTATTTTTTTAATTTTTTTAAATTCTAGTATGAATGAATACATGTATTATTCAGAGGATAAACATTATTCCTTTCAAACTGAATGTAAGCCAACGTGAACCATTTCAGGCTGCTCTTGGTTCGTATTTGTTTAACCTGTTTTTTATACTGAGAGTAATAGGATTTATGCCTTCACTGTGAGCAAAATAAAAAAGGTGACATTTGCACAAATCTGGTCTTTGTTCAGAACTGCAATGAAAAGCATTTGGAAAGCCACCTTACAGGACAAACCAGCAGTTCATACATGCTAATAAATGATGCCTTTACTTATGTTATTATACTTTACCAGCCTGACAGCAACATGGAAACTGTAAGAACATAAACACATTTTCTACCAATATTCCTTTACTTCTGCCACACTGGGTAAAACGTTTTAATTTTTACAAAAAGCATCTACCAAATGACCAAACTGTAATTGTAAATAATCAATATGACCTAATCCCCTTCCCTGATCTAAACCCTCTAGCATGCGAATTGTGATTTATGATATGGCAAGAAAGGCCTTCCTGGGTATGATTCCCATGCTGTGCCCACTGACATGCAGCACCAACGTGCTGCTGATGCTTCACATCATGTCAAGGCCAAGATAAACCTTCCTCAGGTCAAAACCACAATACTCCCACTCTAGCAGGACCGCTGGGAAACTCCTCACAATCAACAAACACAGGTGTTCGATAATTAGGGGCTGCCTACTCAGATATCAAGACAGACTTCCCTCCCCAGTATGTCAGTAGAAAAACATTGCGGATGGACCACGACGAACAGGAACCACAGTGGAGTGTGGATATACAGTATCTAGCATTTAATCCTCATTGTCAGTGTTTCCACGGAGTAAGGTCAGGCCAACAAGGTACGTTGGCATATCCATTACAGGGCTGTATAGGCCCAGGGAGGTGAATCAGGTCAAGCACCTAAAACAAATGCAACATTCACCAAGTGGTGGGCCGGAAGGAAGTGTGCTAATGTCGTGACATGCTGAAATGTCCTGTGGCCCGATAAACACCAGACTCAAGTTGGCTGTTGTGCTTCAGTTATGTAATGGAGACAAGCAATGGCAGATAGGTGTGTCAGGCACACCCTAAAATCAATCTACCTTTCTGCATACTGGGTGTTGCTGGTGACATTTTCATTCCACGCCTTTGGACATATTTATAGATTGGCTGTGTTCATATATGAATGAATAACAGGACATGTTTGGGTAGTTCCTCCACATTCAATTAAGGCAACCAATGTTTAATATGTCAAGAGCTCAAACCATGCTCGCATAATCTCACAACAATGTAGGCCACTTCATGGTTAAGCTGCTTATTTGTACAGAATCAAACAACAGAGGGCCAACAAGAATGAGAAACCCAAGTTCAGTCTTTTTTCGGTCCCCAACTGATGTACACTAAACCACATCATCTGCGGAGGACTATAGGGAACTGGGGAGAAAGCCTGAAGGAAATCCTGCCCACCAGACCAGTTTGCCAACTAGACTACACACAGTGACTACTGGTTCTTATTGGATACCTTAGTACCAAACAACTTCATATAGAAAAACACAATAGCAAGGGAAACAGAAAACTCAGTATAGATCTGAGTCATACACTGACAATAGGGAACAAGTCTTACATGTTGTACATTTCCACTGTGACAAATAAGGGCTACTGTTCAGGTTTTCTATTTCTGCATACCTTTTTCTACTTCCTTAAGCACAGTTCCTCCATCAACTGACGCTATAGCACGATTATTCACAAGGTCAAACTAAAGTATTACAAAAACAAACCAATAGAATAGATTGTTTCAATAAATAACAAAATGCAGAAAGGTCAACGTTTTTCTTATGCACTAAAGGCTTAAAAATTCCCCAGATGAAGTTGCTTTATAAACCTAGGAGAATCTGACAGATTTCATGAAATGATAAGATTGCAGTTCTCTGCTTTTGAAAGGTCATAATTGAGACTTACGCAAGACACTTACTCAGTTTTCTTTCGTTCCTTATTATCAAAGATTTCATTTAGGTTGATGAATCTCTGACCTAAGAACTTGTCCATTCCAACCAGGGACCGGTGCATCACTATGAAGCAGAGTTCATAGACTTCTGGGTTGCCTTCCACAAGTAGGCCAGGTAGTTCAAAAGAGGCTTCTTCTCTCCAGACAGGGTCAAGTGTTTTCTCTGCCACTGACGTTGAATATTTTTCTTTGCCCAGCTGGATGATGGTGTAGGCATCATTGGTGCCGTGTTTGCCCTTGGGCTGTAAACCTGTTGCTTGAAGAACAGTGGCTTGGACATGGGTCGGGAACCACTTTTGAGACTGCTCAGCCAGCGACATTGTCAGGAGGGTTTATTTGATGTTATACATTCAAACCTATTTGAATGTGAAAAAAACTTTAAAACTTTCTAGCATGTAAGGTGGGAAAAAAGTGAAAACATGACTCACAGCTGTGTGTCTTGTGTCAACATAGTTTGGCAATGTTTCATATGAAACTACAAATAATAAACAAAGCCATGACAGGTCGGACAAATTGAGCATGCCTCATCTTCTATTGCACTGTGTATGTCCAAGCCACTGGAGAGTCATCTGCAAGCACAGAACAAAGAGAAGAGCATTAACGCTTTTCCCATAATGACACTTCCATGTCATCATGAGTCATGCAGGTGCAGTCAGTGGTGGCGTCCAACCGGCTAATCATTTTAGCTAACGTTTATCGATGTTCACGTTTCAATTATCTTCTCGTGCCGTTATGAGGGGTGCAGGTTTTGACTGCATAGTGATGACTTAGGACGTTAATACTACGTGGGATACTTTAGCAATAATCTTTAATAATTTACTAGCAATAGTAGAGAACGTAATAGCTTTGCCATTGCATATGATACTGTACTGTAGATATCGTTAGCCAATGCAGCTAGTTAGCTAACCAAGCAATTAAGTTGTCTAAAACATAGCGCATTAAACTCACCTCGATGACATTTTCACCGATACCAATAAGCCATTCATTCCTTTTGTGGACCTGCAACGCCTATACATTTATTCAAAGCTATCTTTACAAATAGCTGCTAGCAAATGCTGTTGTTTCTGTCCATTGCTGTATGTCCACTCTCGAGTAGAAATTTGATTGCCAGCATTTCTTCCTAGTATGACGTCACATCCTATTACCTCGGTGAAAGTTCAAGCACCGCCTAGCGATAATATATAATTATATTTAATTATACAAATAATAAATTATATGTGTGTGTATGTGTGTGTGTTACTTGAGAAAAATAAAGCATACAAACACGAGTGCTTTCGTCTCATGATTGAGGACATGGAGGAGCAGATAAGGGGTACACTTCAATGAATACAGACATTGCATGTCACCCCACTTGACAACAGCATCTTAACCAAACACACCTGCCTTTTATCATGAACAGGACAGTTAGCATATTTGGGGCCTGAGAACCAATTTTAGACCATCCATCAAAATAAGATGACTACTCTTATCTAGAGTACATCTCTAAATAAAACTGTTCAGCTTCGCGCAACATTGGGCAGTAGGGTACAATACAAAATAAATAATACAGCCTAGGATGAATTCATTTCCACCTCTTCATTGCCATCATTCATTGTGGCGTTGTCACAATGTATTAGTTACAATGAAGTGTTAAGACCTAATAAATAAGCTAGGCCTAACCCACTACTACATGTAAGCACTGGAATTTCACTATAATGGAAGAGGTGCTAGTTGTACTGCCAATAAAAAATTGAAGCATTTTTAATATGCTTCTTCCTGGGCAACTCCAGTATGTGATCTGTTATGTACTGGTCGTGTATCTCTTGAAATATATTTTATTATCTGTTGTAGTTAGCAGTTTCAGCCGGAGCCAAGTGAAAGAATAGCAAGGGGCCTGCATATACAACACCAGTTGTTATGACACTGACTGATCCTTAATTTGACAGTACGTCAAACAATTTAAAACAATCTCACCCCCTATAGGAGAATAATACCCCTGTACCCCTCCTCCGTGAGATATAACATGAAAGACACTGCATTCCAAAATCACCTGTATCCTTTAATTACTGTCCTCTGGTAGAGCAAAAATATATAAAACAATACCACCCTATAAATTATGGAGCAGCAATGTATGGCCTCAATCCTCTTTTCAAGGAAATAATACTGATGGTCGTAAACTGTCCAGCGTGTAAGTTAACCTGTATTGCATGGCAGCAGGTCCACATGTTGAGCCATATTAAGCCTGCCCTTTGACGGCCACCTTCCACTATAGGTCTCCTGCCACATCCAGGCACATGGTTCTGGTTTAGGCCTGTTTCTTCAACACTATATAGGTTGTATTACATTTATTAAACACTTGAACAAAAATCTGGCTGCAATACCATCTGTCCATCTGTTAAGGACAACAGAAAATATATGAAAGAAGCTTGGAGCCGAGCGAGGAGAGGAGAAACAGTTGTGATGTCAGAGCTTGGTCTTAATGTGGTGCAGGTCTGCACTGATTTAAAAGGACTCGCTTTTAGCAGAGAGAACATTAAGATCAGAGATGAAATTTTAATAAAAAATAAAAAATTAAAAAGGAGAAAAGCTCACAAATCACCTCTGCTTTACTCTCAGGAATGTTTTTGTGCACGGCTTTGATATATTGGTGCAGATGTGCGACTGGTGCATGATGAGCTTCACTAAAAAGGGTTACTAAAGTCTAGGTAAAATGTCAGCTGACCAAAGTCTTCCGGAAACTTCTAACTTGTGATCTGGGAGTGGTGCTTATTCTCTGCCAGTGCATTTAGAAGGCAGGGCAGTCCAACAATGACAAGATTGCCTTATTACTGTGACAATACAGTTGCTGTACACACACATTTATTTTATTTTTTTCATAACAATTACTAGTGAATTGTAGAAAATGTTTTAGAACCATTAGGTAAATAAAATAAAAACGTGTTGTCAAACTACAATAGTATGTGCTTTGTTAAAGGGGTAGTGTGCAATCTTTGGCCACTAGAAGGCAGAGCAATGCAAATGAGGGTCCCCTCACTACGCTCCCAGACATAGGTACTGCAGGGGTCTGTGTGCATGTACGTGCATGAGCACATGAGTTTCATCCACTCGAGTGCTTTCAATTTGAATTCAAGCACAATGCTGTACAACTCCGCTTGGAAGTAGTTATATATAATTTAAAAAAAGGTATTTTTTTTAAATTATATAAAAAAATTATATATAATATATGTTTTAGTCGTATTTTTACGACTAAAACACCAACACTTTATTCAGGTATTAGGTACTGTATATACACTACAGGTGGAAATATGCTACCCACTATAAATGATACAGGTTTAAACTATCTCTCTTGTTGCAAGTTACACCATGAGAAATGTGATAAACAAACATCTGTGGTTAGTAACTAAATAAAATACATCATTACACGATATGATGAATTTCTTCTTAGCTGTATTGTTACTTTAGATATTCTTGTTTGTGAGAATATCTGACAACAACATATTGTGACTGTATAATGTAATTTCAGTGTCCCTGCCAAGCTTTTATTTCCTTTGTATAGCACTCATATTAATGTTCATGAAATGACTGGATTCACCTTTCTGAACTGTAAAAACCTGTTAGCATAAAATGTAAATACAGGGTGTGATATTTTGCAATTCAAATTATATATTTACAGTAATGTAATAGTGTATATTTTTGTGCAATAAAAAAAAGAAATTTTTCATTATTTAAAAAAGTAAACGTAGCTGCATGAGAATTTATGTATTCTGGCTTGCTGTCTAGATTTATGTATGTTACGCTGACGTCATTTAGGCCAAGGGCAGTATAACAGGTGTCCATTCTGCCCTCAATTAAAAAAAGCCCTGTACCCGACCTATAGGAAGCACCAACATGTGTATGCCCCGCAGTCTCTCCCAGCCCCTACAGGATGAAATAATTCATCACAGCAGTTCTGAAGAGGCATTGTGATGTAGAGTTTAGAGGCATGCTAATGACAAGAGCATGTTCCAACGGAAAAGAAAAAAAAAGATGTGAAAGAGTTGGGAACAGCGTTGTGATGGTTAGGCCATTTTAAACTGCGTATGCCTTTACAGTATATAATCCATACAGCCTACTTTAAAGGGATTTTACACATTTCCCAAAGAAGATGGCGGTACATACTAAATGCATGCAGTTTTTTGATGAGGATTTACCATTACCAAGAAGGATGGCATTTCAGCATTTGATAAAGGATGATCATAAAATGATACATACAATGACAGATTTTTGTTGTAAACTAAGCACTCTCTCTGGATGCACAATCCAATATAAATATAGCAACAGACAAACATAATACAGTATTACAGGCCCTATAAACAAGGAGTGGGATGTATCATTATGTGTTCAAGTACTCAAAGCTAGGAGCAGAATTGATTCCGCTCATTACCAGCTTCTGCCCATCCCACACAACAACCCAGCCAATGCACAAATTAGCCATCAAAGTAGCAGTTTCTTTCCCCCATTAAAACATATGTATTTGGCACAATGCAGATTTGACAAATTAGACTTCAGTAGTACACAGAAGTAGAATTTAATGATGTTTTAGTATTTCTGTTCCAATAAATGAAGGGCCACAGAGTTTAAGAAAATGCAACAGGCTTTGTTATTTAAATCAACATTCTTCTTGACTGGTCCTTTGGCTAGAAGACATAAACTGGCTGTTTACAGTGTTTGCAAAATTGATGTACTAGTGTTAATTTGTGTTAGCGTATTGGCATCGTGCATTCCCAGGGCCAGAAAGCAGATGTGTTGCAGCATTCCATTTCTTGAGCTATATGCACTGCCCACACATTAAACACCACTCATTTCTATGACAACATTAGTAAACAGCTTATGGCAGCCATCTTACCAGTGTACCAAAGGGGATTATCATATGTTAGTTCTATTCATTCTAATTCACTGTTAGGGAGGCTTTTTCTTCCCCTCTCCAATCTTCTCTCTCTCTCTCTCTCTTTCACACACACACACACACACACACACACACACACACACACACGCACACACGCGCACACACACGCACACACACACACACACAGACATGCATACACACACATAGGAGGGGGTTGTATGCTCCAACAATATACAGTAACATTCAGAGAAATGAATGTCAAAAAGCTGAACCATGGCCCCAGAACTTTGTCTGGTGACATAATGTCAGCAAGGTCATACCTGATAAGATAATTTTCTTCCATTGTGGCTTATACAGAACCAAATCGATGACCTTTGTGCTCACATTGCTAAAGGCCATGACATTGTGTGTGTCTTCATCTAAAAGGATATGTTTCACAGATAACACCATGGATGACTTGATGCACTTTCAGGATTGATAAAAGATGCCATGCTGGCATCTAGCCCATGTCCCCAAAGCTTTAGGATGTCAGGTGAACTGGGATGTGTGAAATGTGTGAGATTGTAGGATTTTACATAAAAATAACTAGAAAAAATGCCAAAGTTTGCAGAGTCACATCTAGTGCACTCAGGACATCGGTTACATTGTAAAACCTCACATACAAATAATGTGGAAACATTATTAATAAAATAAAATAAACCTTTAAGTAACTATTTAAGATACTTTGACTTTAGATAGAGCAAACCCATACTCATTAATAATAAGTCAGAAAAAGCAAACTAATTGCTTCTAATGCTGATTCTACTTCTGTGGTGTGAGGCAATTTAGAATATGCACACCCCTTTGGTAGGTGGCATTGCAATCTGTCTTTGATGCTGAGTGCCAAGCAGAGAATGCGTCCAATTAAGTATTTCGCTGTCTAACAGCCAGGGGTTAAACTAACAAAGCAACTGAGATTCTAACCTTTGCTGTGAAGAGCACGAAAACAGGCAGGCTACAGTAGGTTAGTGGTTAGTGTGGCCGACTTCCATTTGAAAGGTTGTTGATTCGATCCCAGACATGCCCAGCCCACCTGAAAGTATCCCTGAGCAAGATGCCTACTCTAACTCCTACCTGCTCCTTAATACTTGGAATTGTACTCACTGTTAAATTACCAAATTGTAATTGTATGCAAGTGCATAAAGCTCAATCTGCATGTATAAACATTAAGTATGGAAAGCCAAGCCATAAGATAAAGTATAATTAACGCAATTTGAATGATTAAAGGTAACTTGAAAATTAAAGTCCTATAAGATTGTTGCATTAAATTGTGTTATATAATGATCCAATAAATTAGATGATGATATATGATTTACATAAAAATATAATCAACTTAATAAATAGTAGGCCTAATAAAAATAATTATGAGCTGAGCTAGGATTGCACAGTAGTACACAAACAGTAGTAGTAATTACCAGTAGGAAGAACACGATTTGTGCTTCACACGGTGACTATAGATGTCTTAATATCTACAGAAGGTATCCGCTCATTGGTCCCCGGAGCTCTTCGTTGTGCAGGTCAGAAAACCTGGACCTACTACTCTGTCAACATCAGTCTTGTGCGCCCTCTCCGAAAGACGTCAGAGGCCCTTTCTAATCTCCTCACATGGAGTAATGGGTCTTCCAGATGTTGTGATCATGTCAACATCTAGCTTTCATGCTATCGCGTTAGCATGTCCACCTCTATTCATCGTTTGATTTTGGTGGAAGTTTATTTTAACCAAAAGCTGGAGAGAATGGGAATTTAAAGATGTAGGCTAGTGCTCCTACTTGTGCAACGCCTGTAAGGTGATGATCTATTGATAATTGAGAAATCATTATCATATTGTCAGTGTGACAAAAAAGGTCAAGGTCTATCAGGGTAACGAAATGATGGAGACATGCTGAAGTATTGTCAAATTGTTGAGTTATATCAACCACAAAAGGTTACCCTGATGACATTAAGCAAAGCTGACACCTCTGATTGGCAAACTGAGGAATTGAGGCTCATGACCTTCTGTGTTCACAGTTACTGTCCATAATTCCCCTTTAAATTGTTAATTTTTAGGTAAACACCGAAATGAATAGAAGCCTATCGCTTTTATGTGTGAATCTGCAATACAAAACACAGACACACACACACACTATTAGCCATATGCCAGACTTACAGTACAGAAAATACCTAGCTAAATAAGTCACTGGATGTGCGTACATACAGTACATATAGCATGCTGAACATTTCAAGGGAAACCACTTTGTCGATGAACACACGCCACAAATTATAATCCCGCTGTGAAGGCATACCTGAAAAGTAATCCCTTTAATTTAAATTAATTATGATCACACCAGTGCTTTTCCATTTGCTTCTAAATAGTTACAAGCAAATGGAAAATATTTTCAATTATGAATATATTAAAAATGGCATTCTGATGCTTAGAAAATGTCATTCAAACATGGCCTTTGCCAGAAAAATATGCTATTTTCCAGCAGAAAGGCCAATTTGATGCTCATCATGTGCCCCCGTGTACCTAAGAGCTGTTTAAAGAACATCAATGCAAAGAAGGATTATATATTCCCGTATTTTGCTAATCATTTGTGAAATGCATAATTATCTCACCCGCTTGTTGAGTGGATTAGGAATCATTGATTCTCTCGTTTCCAGTGTATATTTTCTACCTAACCCTTTGAAACTACCCATAGACAATAATACATATGTATATAGTTGGCAGAGCTGTACTTGGGTTCATATTTCATGCACTGTGAATGTCTAATCCTTAAAATGTGTGGGTGGTATGATTAACACAGACACCAACACTGAAAATATGTTTGCTTTGAAAGTCTGAATGTGATAGGAATGAAACTATGAATAATTAAAAGAGAATAGGAGCCTGCTTACATTTAGAACTCAGAAATGCAGTTTATGACTAATTGTGTTAAGTGAAAATAAAGTGCACATTTGTTCCTGGGATAATTAGCTTTTTAATGTGGCAAGTGTGATTGTGATGGCTCTCCTGCGTTCTAAAGCATTTGCAGTGAGCCCTCTAGCTCTCCCATGGGGTAGCGGTGCTTGTTATGTTCAGCTTATAGGCCAGAGGGGAAGAGTTAAGGCTCCACATGTTTATAAATCATGTGTACACCAAGAGTCATTATGGCTACACAATGCAGTGTTCTAGCAAATGCTAAAGACACATTGCAAATCCTCTCGTTTTCAAGCTTACGTTCCTGACTATAATTACAAGACATGCTCACACATTTCATTTACTTATTTTGGCAGAAAAGGATGATGCTGTGATTATGCAACATGTCTTAAAACAGCTGATCACGATATTATGATGGCCACTGAAGCCTGTCCATGACAGAGAATAATAAAGGTTCTAATGATAAATATAATTACTACCTAATTTTGATAATACTTCATACTTAAAAAGTTAACACGTTTTTCTATTTTCGTAAATGCTCACAAAACATATATTGATAAATTACATCTGGGTGTTCAAAACATTGCTATGTGTAATTTAGGAGGAAGAAGAAGGGAGAAGGAGAGACTTATTTGAAGCAAAGGCCACAAACGGAGCTCCAGCCATCAGTGAAAAATCAAATCTGTCAGCAATTAGAACGAGGCCCAGTGGACAATGAGGTAAGTGGAGAGGGGGTTAGCAATTATTAGAACGCATAGAGTACCGTTATTTATCTAAACAGCAAGTTAGTTGCCCATTCCCCTCTTTTGTCATTCGTTGCACCAGTGAAAGGGGCACCTCTTAATAGGAACGGTGTTTCTTGTCGGAACCAATGGGTATTATACTTGGTATTATACTAGGGGCTATAGAGTTGGAGAGGTCTGCTTTTCAACACAGGGCAGAATAATCCAGGGGTTGATCTCATGCTTTTGCAATGCTTCCTCTGCTCAAAGAACTGATCCGGATCCTTTACATTTGAGGCAATTTATTAGAGGTTTGGGAAGGGGGGGAACACCACTCTAATACGTGTAGTCGCTATCAAAGACTTCTGCTCTTTGAAGGAGTAAAAGCTCCATGTTGAGGACAATGTCTTGGGGAAAAGGGATTTGAGATGCAGTGCTTACCTTGCAATCCAACAGCATACATCACTTACTGAACTAACCTCAACTAAGGAGGATCACCTTTTTTCAAGCTAGCCAGAGCTTTCTAGAAATTTTATTGAAATGGTGACTTCAAATAGTGTATTATGTTCAAATCAAAGTTTAGTGGCAGTTTGGACTGAAACTTCTCCAGTTATTTTCATAGTTTGTCTGCTGATTTACTTATTTTTTACAGATATTACAAATGCATTTGTGTACAATGTGTTAAGCTGCCCCCCCCACACACACACACACATACACACACACTAAACATGAAGAATGTAGATTTTTTTTTTCATCTGTGTTGACATTCATATACATTTTTTACTGTATTTCCCATTTTATATTACAGTACTTAGTAGTCAAATATAATATCATAGTGTTAACAGGAAAATTAATAATTAATAATTAAAAAGACTGTAAAATTTGATGAGTAAAGGAGAATTATATTAATTATTAATTGTTAATAGGAAATACTGTTTTACTCTTTAATTCATATTTTTATACAAAATATTATTGGAGTACATTTAATATTAATACATTCAGCTTTTTTATTTAGAAATCATATAGAGCAAGATAATGACTAATAAAACCAAACTAGGAAATATAACTTGTAATTGTTTTTGTGATTTTACTTCAACAAATGTTTCAGACTTGTACCCTGAAAGTGCTAAGGAACTTCCATTTAATTCCGCGGCTTGTTAAAATGTTAGATAAATCTTGTGCTGACAGAAGCACATTTTGTCAAACATCTTTAACAGGAAAAGAAATTAATATTAATTTCACTCCCAAGCGTTGTTTTGCATTAACAGATCAATTAAATGTCTAATTGGAAATTTAATTAATTGTTTTTTAAACTTTTAAACTAACTTAAAAGGCTTGGCTTATTTAAAGTACATGTTGGTGTGTCGAGTTTGTTTAACACTGTCTGTGTAGAGAACACAAAACCGCTAGGAGGGCAAAGAGTCCAGTTCCCTGTATAAGACGAGAATTACAGTATCGCTATTGACTTATGCTTGTTGTTGATTCAGAGGTGCACCTGGTCACGCTAGATCTAGTTGATTTGCTGAACAGCCCTCTGTACTCCGGCATATCATTCACAAACTGTAGAAATAGATGTTGCCTTGAAGAAGCCTAACTTTTGGTGATATTGTAGGATTGTCAATAAAGTATGCAGTGCCTAGCAAAGTGGTGTCTTAAATATTCCTTTATATATGGAAACCAGATGTTTCAAAAATGAAAATCCCATAAATTATTGAAGCTTGATTATGTTTGGCCATTGAAAAATGCCTAAGTACATCAGTCATGGCTACAAGCAGATTTCTCCAGATTACAGGGTTGCATGTTTTCTAAATAGTGACAGGTTTAGACTTACTTTGCAGAGCAGTTAGAGGAAAATGAGAATGGTCTTAATAAACTGGACAGACTAGTGTGATTCTTTAAGTCATTTGTGCATTTCTCACACAAACTAAGATGCTCATTTATACTATTGTGGGAAAAGGCCATGTTTGGGAAAGATTTTATGTTTATTGTTATGAATAAGCTACCTGTAAAATACAATACAAGGGGTTATTTTGCAATGATATGAATTAGCACCACCTTTATATCCACCTCGACACCTTCATTAAAAAAATTCTGATGGGAAGATCCTTCAAGATCCTTCAACTATAATATGTGGTCAAGAAGAACACATGAAGAACATTGTTTCGTTTTCTTCAAAATGCTTTCACAGCTTAAACAAATTTAATAAGACTCCTTTGATTGACAGGAGAGCGCTCTCCCACAATGTCTTCTTTTAGCTCTCACATTCCTCGTCAGCAGTTGTGCACCGTTTTGAATAAGATGATGGCTGAAATCTGCCCGGCACACGTACTCAATCAATCAATCAATCAAATTTTATTTATAGAGCGCCTTACAACACAAAAGGTGCACAAGGCGCTTTCCAGTAAAAACATCAATAAACAACAGTATATAAAAACATAAGTATACATAAAAATAGCAATCGAGTAAAGTCGGAGGCTACGTGTTAAAAGCTTGTCTAAATAGATGTGTTTAAAAACACTCAACATGGTGATACTTTTTAAGTGTGGTTGAAGTGCCTTCCACAATTTTGGGCCCTGGACGGCAAATGACCGACCTCCAAACTTTTTATATTTGGACTTTGGAATCACCAGCGA
>JAOEHI010000007.1:6275134-6318744 GCA_025447815.1 Percopsis transmontana | reverse complement strand
TGTGTGTGTGTGTGTGTGTGAGAGAGAGAGAGAGAGAGAGAGAGAGAGAGAGAGAGAGAGAGAGAGAGAGAGAGAGTGATGGGTCCAAATAATTCAAGAGAACGAGTGCCGACAGGTAGGTTGTGACAGAAAGTTAATCGACAGTCTAAATGAAAATTAAATCCAGAGCAGTGGACTAAAAACATGGTAAAGGTACCGTATTTATTTTTCACCCAAATGTCAAATTAATTTTAGGATAGCAAGCATAGTACATAATAAACGCAACACATTTATTATATCCAACAAACAAGCTCTATGATATTTTGTGATTGACAGTGGCACTCAAACTGTGTCTCGGGACCCACGAGGTGTTGCAAGATGATTTTATGGGGGTTGGAGAAGGATCTTCGCAATCACAGTATTTATAATCTTGTAATGTTTAGTTTCCATTTAGTTTGACTATCTTTAAAAAAATATATACAAAAGTAAAATCCATACATTTTTCAGTGTTATCACACTGTATACATTTTTGCTATTATGCTTTTAGAAAATTTTCATTGCTTGCAAATCCTGCATGTAGTGGACAACATATATTTCTTTTGGGGGGGGGGGTCAAAACATTTAAGAACCACTGATGTCAAGGACAGAGGTAAGCCAGTCATAGACAGCAGACCTACCGTCCATGATAGCAGCCTTTCTCTCTGCCTGCATCTCCTTCCCCCTGTGGTTCTAACGCTCCGACAGAGTGGGAGAGGAACATTAAGTGATGTGTTATTTACACATCATAAGCCAGTCTATTATATTGACATCCAGAAGACCCAGTTCACCGCTGTTCTCTCCACGCCTCGGCCTTGCTCCGTGTTTGCTCTCAACACCAGCATGCTGATTGGGTGATTTTCTGATATGGCATTCCAATGCTCTGGACTATGTGCGAGATCTTTCCTCTGAAATAGTCTGAAAGCATTCATTACTGGGGGAGAAATGAGACAAAAGGTCAAGACGCCGCTGTGACAGGGTGGAGCTACATGAAGTGGAGGTGGGGTTTTACAATCCAATTGGGGATTAAGTTATCTCTTACTTACAATAAATCCACACGTCTCCATCAAAAATATCTTGTTTAAACTGCGGGACGGCATGAAGCAAATGTTTGACTTTATTTAAAATTCATTGTTCAGCATTACATTGTCGGCAAGGGGTGAGCCCTGAGATTGCAAAGGTGACCAGACAGGCTGTGTTTTTTATTCTGATCCAAAAACTGCAGAATTGCCATCTAGGCGTTGTCCCTCACACCATTCTGCCATTTACAAATGGCATCAAAATATTTGACATCCTATAATGGGATCGCATCCAGAGTAATTCGTGTAACTACTGTTGACATAGGTGCCGCAAGTAAAATAAATGTATTTTGGTTATTGAGGTGAATGGACTCTCCTTGAACCAAAACGCATTCATATAGATGATGGATAATAGCCAAAAACATAAATCATTTAAAATAACCAACACAGTGTTATTAGGATCTGTGATGAATATTATAATTTCTTTAAAAGTTAAATAAAAAAGGATTAAAGCTCTATTATAATATGAAAGTGTATTTATTGAGAATAATAAACATTTAAGTAAATATTTATGACCAAAAAAATCCAATCACAGTAAGAGAAACTTCCTTATTATCTGAAATAATTTCATTTTTGGAACAAAAACATTTCCTCTCATATTTTTACAGGTGTCAAATACACACAACATCGACTAACACACACACACACACAGGCGGGCTCACGCACGCACGTACGCACGCATGCACGCACACACACACACACACACACACACACACACACACACACACACACACACAAAGAGAACATTACCTTATCTTTTTAACATAGATTTAATTTGAAATCCACAGAGAAATCACCAATAAACATATGTAATGTAATCTTTCTTCAAAGTCTGCGTCCAGATCATTTAAAAGGGCTGGGCACTCAATGCTGACTGGTGTTTCGTGCATTGCTCCAAAAGCTAAAAAAAATGTGTCTTGACTGTATGTAAATGAACCACTTTGACTGACTGTTTAATTGATGAACAAATTAAATTGAATTGTACTGGAAATAAAACAATAACCAACTTACCATCTGGTTTTCCACAGGTTTTCCAGTTCAGCAAATCCTGTTCAGGTTGACCATATTGTAGTAAACATTCACCAGGAAGTTTTGGACACGGCTCCCTTCTCGCAGGAACCCTCATAGACCATGTTGACAAAAACAGAGCCTGTCTCTATACTGTACTGGGGGTTAAAATGGAGGAGCCTGGAAGCTCGGGTCAGAATAATCATTCTTACACATCTCTCTGAGAGCTTGCATTAAAAGTACGTTGCCGTGAATAAAGTCCTACCACGGAACAAGTCCTCACTATGATGGGATAGCCCATTCAAGAACCTCTCCTAGGACCCCTGGGGGTCCCCGGATCCCAGCTTGGGAACTGCAGACATTCAGTAGTGGACATAACTTTATTGTAAGAAAACTCTTTTTAGTAACGTTATCAGTTAATGCTGTCAATGTGTAACTGATGCATAATAATTTTTCTTTGTCTGTTTGTATATACAGTAAGATAGATGTAAATGTATTCTGATTATATATTTTATTTTGATCTACTTTTCAGACAATGGTGTCTATTCACATGTACATTTACAGCATTTTGTAGGTCAACATCATAACACAGCAAATACAATATATTTCATATTTAATAGCAAACTCAGAAGTTAGATAGATTGGCATTGATAGTATTGAGGCCATGAAAAATGCATCTATATGAATGAATATGAATATTATAAATAACTGTGCATGCGTTCAGCACAGTGTCACATCATAACAAAAGATTAATGTTACAAATATATTATATTATGGCTTAATATGAATATAAGAATACACAGTTACTGTGAAGACCTTATGAGGAAGATTAATAGTTCTTTACAGGACTTAAATCTAAAGTCAGGCCTGTGTAACGTAATAACAACAGAAAGAATAACACAATTCTGCATTATTTGTTTTGCTTGTTAAAAACACATTAAAACATCAACATGTTTTGGTACTTGGTACTCGTAAATATGTATGTAATGTAAAACCGATGACAGACAAATTATCAAGCATTGGTTATGTGTTCAATATAACTTTACTTTGCAGTAAAGTCAACTTTACAGGTGTGAATTATTTCCAGCTTTGCTTCCTCTCATTTTCCAGTCCAGTGAATCAGAAATTATAATCAACTGTAGACAACTGTTTACTATTGAACTTAAGGCTCTGCATTTCAACTTTATCTGTGAACTCTGCAGTATATTTCAGTGAATACTGCATTTAACGTGAACAGACAAAACAATGAATTGTACGTTGTGATATTACATCATTCAGAGAATTTAATTTTTTTAGTGAGTAAAATCTGGTATAATGTATAATAATAAAAAAAGGTATTGTAAAAGAAAATAATGATCACTCTCAGTCATCATTCTGCAAAATTAATTTAAATGTTTACTTTTAACCAAAATAAAATCTTATAACTTAAACAAAATAATCACCATGTTGTGGTTGAAAATAGTATAGTGAATATTTTAATAGAAAATACATTATTAATACCGCACACATAGCCCATAAAAATACTTTACTTACCCAACTTTATGAAGTGTTCATCCCCTCACCTCTCCGTGAAGTCGTTGCACTCTGAGTCTCTCCGTGGTTATCATACCCCATCTAGTGGTCACAAGAGGTTAAAGGAGAGGCGTGCAGGCCAGACCTGACGCCGGGAAGTGTGTGGCTAAGGCTAACCTCTCCATTCATGGAAATGCCGACAGCAGGCTCAGTGATACAATAGACTACTAAGCTACGCATTAAATGCAGCTGCTATGTGTGAAGATATACCATCTGTTAGGGTGTCACTGCATGAATAAATAAAATAATAGATAGATAGAAAGATAGAAATAATGCTAGATAGATAGATTCTGTAAATTAGAATCATTTTAGTCAAATTGATCTGGTATATCAGTATAAAAAGGTTTCATGTAGGTATCAAATTTTAGTGGCATATAAGACATGACTATATACAAGGTGCAAATTTAATTTTATACAGAAACAGATTATGGGGTGCCGAGACTGTAGCAATACACAGTTCATGTTACACATACTGTATATGAAGGCATGAGAATGTGTGAAAGCAACGGCCTCTTGATCCCCTCATTTCACAACCCTATTATCCAATTGAAAACTGATCTTCAGCGAGCTCACATTGTGTGCTTCTCTCAAAGAATAAATGCACTAAATTGATCTTGAGTCTCTGAAGTGGGTCTGTGCAGTTTGAGTTTACAGATGGGACCATTTTATTCACTTCTGGCGGCAATTTACAGACATGCAAAACTGAGAACCCTCTTCAAGAACCTATGAGGACTTCCACCTGTTTCCAAACCTCATCGGAGCACAATTTTCCTTCCTCACTGGGGTGCTCTCCAGAGAAACCTCTTGCTGTGACAATAGAAAGCAAGGCATGTTAACAATTCACCTCTGTACAGTAAGCATGTCATATAAATAAGGCCCCCGCTTGGTGAATGTGCTGATGTGTTTTGACTCCTGCTGTCAGCATTTCAGCTCTGCACTCTCTTCCTGTAATTTTCAACCACCTCCAATACAAAGATAGCTTTCCCAAAGCTTGCACATAATCATTCAAGCCACTGTTTAGAGTGTGCATGCTTAGTCATTTTCATGCTTCCATTTAGATTTTCTATGAGGTATGATCTAAAGGATTAAATAAGAGTATAAAGGCTGGTCTTAAATGCGTAAAAACACAATAATTACAAAAAATAAAAATAAAAAAGATGACACAAGCAGCCTTGTGTGGTTTAGTGGATCTATGCCATTTCATTTGTTAATATAGGGGCTGAAGCTTTATATTGATTAGATTTTTTTAATGGGACTCAAAGCAGGTGTGCAAATAAACAAACTGATACACTGAACAGAGAGGAATCCCTTTGCATTAACCAAGGGGAACTATAATTCAAAGTTGTGCGGTTTTATCCTATTAATCCCATGCAATGTTTTTTCGCAGGTCCCTGAAATGGACTTGGAAATTGCATCTAATAGGCTTCAAATCAAGTACTAATTAAAACTGCATTAACCTTAATGAATCCGAAAAATCGAGACCCCAATTTATTGGAGTTGTGTTTATACAAGGGCGGCTTTCAATAACACATGACGCAACCAGCTCTCTGGGATGAACCCTTCTTCCTAATGCGAACCTCCTGTGTGTGTGTGCGCATCAATATAGTGTGTTTTGGCCCTCATTGTCATTACCGGGCTTGTTAGAGGTTAACTTAGCAACATTAAGGCTTCTTTAGAGTGGAAGAGCAGGCGGGAGCTGCATGGTGCCAATCAGCGTCACAGGTGTTCATAATAGTCTGTCTAATTGCTTCATTACTTATTAGGAGGCCTGAGCTCCGTGGAGCCTTGTCTGGTGGTGCCGTCACATCTGTATTTTGGGAAGCCCTCTTCAGCCCAAATGAGAAATCTCTCCAGAGTTTTTAACATGTATCTGCTTGTTACTGTGATTTCCCAGGAGCATGTCATTTATTTGCACGGCGGTTCTGACTGAAAAGCCTTTAATGAAAATTCCCACGGCGCCGTATATGGTTGTAGTGCTTTCCGCAACGTGTTGTCGGCAAACTCATTTGTGGCTGCGAGTGAATGTAAAATGAAACAAAATAAAACACTTGAATGTTGTTGGTGAAATCTGTGATTCAGCCTATTTGGAGTGCCCTTGCTAGTGTTTGTGTGTGTGTGTGTGTGTTTTGGGGGGGAAGCACAAAGTGCTTTGTGCATCAAGCCCTTTCGGCTGGGGAACCCGAGGGATTTCCCACTGAGACCTGCTGTCCTAATGAATCAAAGACCTCAAAAGTGAGGAAGACTTCAAGGGGGGAAAATGTGATTCTTTATTACTGAAGCATGAGCGATTCTCCTGATTCACCTGAGATCCCATTTCAATCTGTTCAAATCTCCCAGCAATTACAAAATGACAAAACACAAACTTACAGAGAAAGGCCTGCTAAATCATTCCCTTCATGTCTTTGAGATCAATGTCCCTTTAACGGCCACATTACGTCGCTCTAATTCTATGAGGAAACGGGAGATAGATTATGCTAAGGTCATAAACGTTAATGAGACATTTAACATGTAAAGTGCCTCAATAACTCGTCTCCTTCTCAGATAATGCCCCAAGCTCAAGGAGACCCATGTGAAATGATAATGGACCAACTTCCAGCCTCAAATCTCCAGCCACCTCTGCCCACCCAAAGAGGCCGTTATGTATCCTTGCTCGTGTCAAGCCCGGGCCTGCGCGCGCCAATTATCTCCCCACCATATGGATTTCAACTGTGGCTTTTGGCAGATGTTTGTCATTTGACGCAAGTGTCAAGTTTCAAGGGACGAGTGACACCTGTGCGATTTCGATTCTGCCTATCACTCTTTGTTTGGTGTTGCAGTATTGCTCGTCTCTCAGGGGTGAAATTACTGCGCAAATGTGTAATCATTTATTCATGAGTGATCCCTGCAATAGACCGATCCACGGCACCTCCTCTACTGCAGTGTTTTACAGTACAGACAACCTTCCCCTCACCGGGGGTTTATGAACCTCCTCTCAGCATTAAAGCTCAGGGCGACTGTACTTTTTATCACACCATACGGGAAAGCAGTCCCTACAATGAAATAAAGATAATTCAATTATACAGTGGATTCGGATGTAGGATTCCTGTCTCCTCGGAGCCAGATGTTGGTGGGCATGTCTGAACCTGATTCTCTCTGACAACAGAGCTAATGGTTGCCGTCTTCAGTCAGGCATGCTGAAGTCCTCAGAGAGGTCCATGGTGTGCCTCCAGTAATGTCATCATCCCAAACAGAACATGTTATACTTGATTTGTATCATGGTTGAGACGTTTACACCACCTAGTTTTGGATGTTTAGAATCATAGCATATCAGTCTGACAAAGAAATTATATTCTTTCAACTCGCCTGCTCAAATTGCTTTGGTTTTTTATATTAGTAGAACATTGTAGGCTCATGTGCTCATGCCAACTAACTAAACACAAACTAATATTCTAGTATTGTCTACATTATGTTTATTCGATGGGTATTTTAATAAGTAGTGAAATATTTCATTACTTTGTATGGAATAAAGTTTGCAGCAATGTCTACGGGAGGCGATTTATTTTCTTAAAGTAATTAAATGCTTACTTGATAATTTTTGGGGAAAATGTGAAAATGTGGCTTGCAAATTAAAAGAGCACTCCATGACTAAACCTATCCCTAGGATTGCTTGAAACATCACATGCCAACAGAAGCCCAACCTTTTTAATCTAGCTACATGCACAGAGTATTGAGAAAACAATTCTGAAATGTGCATACTATTTCTGTTTGCAGTTGATTATTAATTTCAATTTATGTAACCCCACTTACTCCCACAGTTTAATTAATGATGCTTGTTATCAGCTGTGTTTAAGTGGTAATGGACAATGCTGAATTTTGAGTGTGTACAGCACTGGAGAAAAATCCTGCTTTACCCCTTTGTAATGTACTGCCAGCAAACAGGAGATTAACAGTGTTTGTCTCTGTTCCTGTAGCCACTTTATAATGCAAAACAAGGAGGGGAAGCAAAAAAAAGAAGAAAAAACAAGAAAAAGAAAAGGCATTAAGCGCACAACTTTAAAATGGTGACTTGAAATAGCTACCATGGTCAGACGCGCTGGCACCCCCCTCCATCACCTAATCCACACCGTAATTCCTGATCTAATTAGAGCAAAGCTCTGTGCCCGGCCTGCCACAAGAAGGGGAGGAAAAAAGGGTGAAAATAGGAAAAAAAAGAAGAAAATCTAGACAGACAGAGCCCAGTGAAGTGTGTGTGTGTGTGTGTGTGTGTGTGTGTGTGTGTGTGTGTGTGTGTGTGTGTGTACGTGCGCGCCTGCGGGGAGGGTGGGTGGGGAGGTTAGGGGGGTTCATTGCTGGTTCAACTTACACTGGCTTTAAGTACACTGAACAGGTAAACGTGATTGACCAAAACCACCGTCTAATCTTTTATCCACCCTCACCCACAATCTGTGTAACCACATGTTTTTATACACCCAGTATAAAGCAGTGGTAAGGGGGATTACTGGCTCTAGTAGGCTACTGCGCGCCCAAAATCTGTTTAAATGTCTGTAATATTACGATATTACTTGGGTTTCCGAACTGAAAAAGACCAGTGATATGATGAATATGCAACCTCTTTTATTGCTATTTATCATTTTCTTGTCTTGACAACAAAATCAATATTATTGTTAAATATTGACACGGCTATTATTTACGATTATACAGTATCATTATAGCAGTATTATTCAAAGTTGCTAAATCAGCTGTCAATCTGAATCCTCAAAATATATTTATCAAATGATTCACAGCACAAGCGAACAAAACAACAACATTCAAATCCTATGGCAACGAGTGGAATGGTGATTTGAGCCTCCACGAGTCTCTCCTCATCTGGATGAAGTGGAGAATAACTATTAAAGGAACTAGCCCCGCTAAGCTTCAAAGTGCCTATTTGGGGAAAGAAGTAAATTGTATTGCTGCAGGTGTTGTTTCGGAAAGACTGACGCAACCTCAGAAATAGCCATCCTTTTCCATGGTACCAAAAAGGGGTGGCAAAGGAGCCCTGACTATACCTGACTCTATGCACTGTATGAATAAGAGCCCAAACAAGCATGCATGCTATCTAACCTGTCCAGGTCAGATATGTACTTTTATATCACGTTTCTGACATTGGAGCACCTGTCAAAACACAACTGAATAAAACTAGGCAATGAGATGAAATTGTATAAATGCAAAAGTGAGGATTAAACAGGTAAATGTACAGTGCTTGGGATTTATCAGTGAAGCAATACGCTACTGTATTTGCACTAAAGCTGGTGTTGCCTATTCTCTACAGTACATTTGCGGCTAAGTCAGTGTTCTCCCTAGCGATGTATCTTAGTGGGTTGAGAAATGGAAAACACTGATCCAGAGGTACGATATTACTGCTTACCAAGGTCAAGGAGGCTCCCTGGCGTAATTACACAACTGCCAAACACAAAGGGCATTGTTATTGGACAAGTATAATGCCACACATTAGCAGAGCATCAGGAAACACTAGCATGGGAAGACATAGGGAGGGCATCAATTTAGCCTACTTATCTAAAGTCTCTAATTACTTGGTTTATTTGATAAACAGAACAAGGAGAATCCTTAAATGATTCTGCAAGATCCAAAGGGGATTAATTTCTTACTCCTCTAAAAAAATATGCTGGTAAAATCCCTTATTTCACTCTTTAATCATGCATTAATTAGGAGCAATAGAGGCACCAGTTACACTTGGCATTTGGTGAGATTGCAGGAGAAAAAAAGGCCAGCATTAGTCTCTCCAGAGAAGGCAGAAAGCCTATATCAGTAAGACAAAAGCGACACAATCGCACAGAACAGCAGGACGTGTGAGTGAGGGGAACCGCAATCTGGGCTTGAGAGCATCCCATGCAGATTTATCTGACAAAAAATCAGGGGGTTAACAGTACGGCGACATCAGAAGGGCGTGCTCCTCATAGCTTTCCTATACAACAAACTGAGTTTATGCTATGAACCTTTTAACACCTGGGAAAGATCATTTTCCTATCATGTCCCTACTAATATTTTTGTGGGGTGATTGCTATCGTACAACAAATGCAATACAATGATGAATAAAATAGGTGGTAAAATGTGTTTTGAAACCATTACGCCTTCAGCCTTTTTTCTTAATTCGGGAGCCTGAATAAAGAGGTACCTTCTCAAGCAATCTCGGCCTTGTTTGTTTAAGGTAATTACTACTTGTCCTCCCTTTCTGCTGGTCCAGATGATGCATGAAAATTACCGCTTCCATACTTCAATCAGAGCAGGAAAAAGGGAAGGGAGAAAGGGGAACAGAGAAAGAGCAGATGGGAGGGGGGTTACTGGTAAGAGAGGAACTCTGTGAGACAAGTAGAGGTCCCTCCCTGCATGACAAGAAAGGGCAGTGTCTCTGATTAATTAGCTGGAGTTGGTAATCAGTTTAATAAGACTGAAGTTGATGGTGAGAGGTCCCCGTTGGCAGAGCCTAGCTAAGCTTAGCTCTCTGTTCAGGGCCCTCGCTTTCTTCCACCAAGTAAACACGCAGTGTCTATTTACATAAACAGTTGTTTCTTTTTAGTGGGGCAACGTTTTTTTTCTCAAACTGCCTGAAAGCCTAACACCAGTCGCCTACAACAATGGGAGAGGGAATTGCAGAAAAATTCATGCATTTTTCAACATATAAGAGCTAATTAAAATGAAGCCTTTTGAAATGAATATAGTGTGAGGTACTCACTAGTCCTAGTCCCACAAAGGGGATATAATTCAGCGATTGAATTCTGACTTGATAGCATTCAGCTCTTTACCATGGTGAACTATACAGATGGCCAGGGTGCGTTTCATTAATTCTAATGGAAAATCTCATTAGGACAGTTATCATTGCCATGGATAACAAAACTTCAGTGATGGTCTCAAAGCCAGCATTGGTGAAAGGTATGGTGTCTGCTGGTATGGCAGTTTAGAGTTTCAGTTGGTCACTAACTGTACACCAGAAAAATAAAAATAATAAAGAAAATACATTTCAATAAATGTTTTCACCCCTAATCTTATAGACCAAAGTCAATATTCTGTGGACCTATTTGGGTGTAATAGTGCTAACCCTAACTCAACATTTGTTCAACTGTTCAAAATGACAATTTCACACATTCATTAAAACTAGATTTAACTAGATTGTAGATACTATTGTATCTAGAATCTAGTTATATCTATATAGATACAAGACAGGGGTCTCATAAAGATGAAAGAATTAGGTGTCTGACCTAAACAATGAAAAAAGCAACATAACACAAAATGGATTGTTCCAGTGGAAGCAATTTAAACTGAACAGCTCCAAGTTTTGGATTTTTCCCCATTTGACCATTAATTCCTTTCTCTGGTACGTATTCCCATGCAGTAAACAAAGAGTGTTCTTTGTGATATAAAGTATTTACTGCTAAAGAATTTTCTGTTACAGATTGTTCTCTTGGGGAAAAAAAGTAGTTGCTGTCATAGCATGGCAGTTTCCCGACTAAGCTCCGAGGACTTGGCCCCAGATAAGAGACCACCACATCATCAACGTTAATGATCGTCCGCTGTACAATACAAAGACCGTCAAGAAGGAGATAGAGCACAGAAATAATTTAAGCACTGCTAAGTGGTCTATTGTCATTCAAATGATAAATTATGCTTGGCAGGGCTTTTAGAATCACTTTTACAAAGCAATTGTTTGTGTCGAGACAAGGTTTTAGGAAGTCAGAATTACTTTGGAGAGTTTGAGTTCCTTGGGGTTTGGAGACAAATTGGTTCCATGCTCATCAGGCCTGCCCTAACACTAAGACAAGCCGTCAACATGCCAAATTAGTGTTTACAGCAACAAGGACTGGCTGCAACTCTACAAAATTAATGTATGAATGGATGTTGTTTGTTGTGCGGTGGATGTACACTGAGTATTAGTGTAATATTAGTATTAACAGATAAAAAAACAAGTCTGTGGTATTTTTCTCCCTTCTCACCAAGCCTTACAAGAATTATGAGCTATAGGTGGCTATTATTTTTAGAAAGTGCACTATGAATTGCTCTAAATGCAATTAAGTTCTTTCCTGAACAAATCAAGGTAATGTTATTTACGTAATTAAATTAATTAACTTAATGTACAACCATCTAGACTATCTTAAATCATGCAGGGTCCGTTTTTTAAACACCAAATGATTTAGTCTATGGTGAAATTCAAAGCAGTGATGGTATGGCTTTGTTATTTATATTTAACCACTGCCAGGGTCTTCTGATGCACTATGGAACATCACATTTTATAAGGTACACTGCTTGATTGCTTGAATTCTCTGCCCCAGCTCACGTATGATGTGTGTGGGTGGCTGTAGGGGGAAAATAATGGTGCAAACCTGGTGCAAACCTATGAGAGGAGGAGTAGAGATGAATGAGAACCACTCAGCACCCAGTTTTGGGGACTGCTCCTTTGAAAGAGATATTCGTATAAATTTTCAAGGCATGTACTGTAAATACAGTAATAAATAAAAACAGGCATATGATGGAAACATCATATACTTCCAAAACAACTTTTTAATATTCTACTGAATGGAGTGAAAATAGAAAAAAAAATGGAGCAATCCAGGCGTTTTCTCATCAGTCAACCATTACACAGGTACTGCTTGGCATTGCTTAAGATGTCATTACCTCTGTTGGGATTGTTAAATGGTTCTATAAAGAAAACTGAAATATTCATTAACTAGTTAATAATTCATACAGATAAAATGCAATACAGAATTTGTGTAGTGAAGATGAATACAAAATGACTGCATGCTCGGCATATTTCTTTTTGGGAACAATTTTATTTCACGATAGCAAAGAAATAATTGAAAGTTCAAGTTAAATTAAACGATAAAACATTTGCCTTCGAAGCTTTTTTTTTGCAAAAAACAGTAGTTGGCATGCAAGTAACCCACATAAAGCATGGTTTTTAATTATTGAGAAATTGCATTCAAACATTATCAAAAATTTTGACCCAATTCCACCAGTTTGAGGAAGTTTTACAGCAGTTAACAGTATACTTTGCCAAGTGTGTATAATGCCTATGTTGCGTCGAAACCAAAATAACCTAATTTATAATTTTCATAAAATAGACCTATAGGCATGTTTCTGGTCAATGTCCAACAGATGCCAGGAGTGTTAAGACTCTCCATTCCAGTAACGTCAGTCAGTAGTGCGAGCATTGATTTAGAAAATACTGCACTTGTGAAGTATTCACCCATAAACTGTCAAACAAATCTGTTCAAACCAGAGGTTAATTTGGCTTTCAGATAAATTTACTTTTGTCTAATTATCAGTTGTGACAGTCATAATCACTTAAAAGACTATTGCACTGAATAAATGACATTTCTTTTGTGTTATAATTCCGTGCATCTTGACAAACACGACCCATTAAACAACCGTATGGCCTTTTTCAATGATGATGATTACACTAATTAAAACTGCAAAACACTGTGAGGCCCGCCAACGTGCCTGAATTTAACAGACCATTAAACCAGCCAAAGAATATGTCAATATCCACAGTCACTCTGAGGCTACATCATAATGAAAAGGAATATAAAATGCTGCTACAGTGACAACATGTGTTTGTGTGTGTGTGTACATACATACAAACACATAAACATGCACATTTTAATCACATCAAAAAAAGAGATCAATGTGTCTATTTGTTTAACTACATTCTTTGTGTGTGATGTAAATATGTAATATAGTATTGTATTAGTTGCCAGGTGTTTTGCTAGCCTTTATTTTCCAGAGATAGTATGTCTGGTACCCAACAACACATGTTCATTTTCATGGAAAAATACTAATTTCACCATACAACAACAGCTTTCTAACCATTTAATAGGATTTGTTGTTGTTATTACACACCGTGCAACAACACATTTTTTTTCTTGTTTACTGAGTGTTTTAACACGTGCCCTAGGACTCTGTCTATGAATTTTACAACAAATCATCCTAGGTCAAGGGGCTAAGATTGGCCTCCAGTAACCACCTGAAAGCAGCTCCGCTATATGAGAAGAGTGGCAAAGTGGATTTTCCAGCTTAAAAACAGACTCTTCTCTGCTTAAGGCATTATACTGTGTTCAAAGAGATTAATAAAGTGAGATGCTATTGATACAGGACTGCGCCACTCTCGGCTCGGCAGTGGCCATATTGAACGACAGCCCTGTCTTCGCTATAGCAGGAAAATTAATAAATCACTTTTACATATTGCTAACATACGTTCACAGTGCTTAGCGCTTTGCCTATTATTTGGATAAATATATTATATGGGAGTGTTCCAGTTGAACGTCAAGAGAAGCAGGTATGGTCTTTTTCTTGACAAGATACAGTGAAACATAAATCAAGCAAGGTCAAATCATCACACACACAGGGCCTGGACCATCTTGAACAGAGTCCTTGCAAATATTAAACATAATCCAATCATGTGGAAAAACATTGTTCTTGAGTTCGTAACTTTTAAAGGAAAAGTGAACAAAAAATAAAAATAACATACTGCCTTCTGTTGTGCTGAAAACACTTTTAAATGTCTCTGATGTTCACTCACTTCTCAGTAAGGATATATTTTTCATCCAAAGCGAAGAAATCCCATGTTGTACTTTGATGTTCTTAAAAGTTGTCTCTCATTACAAAGATAATTAATAGTTTAATTAGCACAATTTCTCACCAACTGACAGCTTCTCAGACAGGGCCTTGTAGAAATTATTAACAGGGAGTGTAACAGAAAACATTTTACTTTCCGGTAAAAAAAACTCCCTTTCACACATGCAGTCTATCCCTGAAATATTCAGGAACATTTCCTTCATGGGGTCATTTGTGAATGGGAACAGGAATCGATATTCCGGGAATCTGTACCACCAATTTCCCACCTCAAGACCTAATAACATTTCAGGGAAAATTCTAGTAAGGCTGCATTGTGAATGAAAGCAGTAACATTGCAGGGACAAGCACATAAAGGGTTACTTCCGCCTGACATAAGAAGTTTTCCCGTGGAAAACCGGCAGGTAGTCAAAGAGCCGGAACGATGTCTGTAAAAGGGACAGCCGGCATGGTGGAACAGGGGTGTGATATTTTGATGAAGCTTGTCACCAGATTCAGTCAGCCCCTTCCATGGTACGAAAAAAAAGGTGTCCCATGGGAGTCTGTGATTACTCAAACTGTGGTTATGTTTTTGTCATAATGCCCAGATCAGGTAAACAAAATAAAATGAAATAGGCTACTTTAAATATAGTTGTTGGGTAGCGGAATTTATGTTAAGAGGGTCAGGTACGGTATTAAATTAGTGCTGGAGTGCTGCTGGTTAAGGATGTTAAATAGGCCTACTACAGGTGTGGGGCGGGTCTACAAAACAAGACCATGCTGGGCTCTATACCACACGCTCTGGTCCAGTGCAAACCTTAGACAGGGAAAGCCTCCTGCTGCTTGCCAACTGACCTGAAATGTCTGCGTAATCTTCTGCCCTTTCCTCTGGTAGGCTACATATTAATTAAATCTGGTGTAGGTCTCCCCTATCTACTAAGTTTAGAGACATTATTTTTATATTAGCGATCACCATTAGCTTAGTGTTTACAGCTACCAACGAGTAGAACTGTACAATCTGATTGGCTGCTAGCTAGAGGCAGTGGGGCTTTGTGCTTTTGACATTTAATAGACACAACATGAATGTAGCTGCATGTGTGAATAGTGACAGTCACTAGCGGTGCCTGGAAACTTATCCCAGTAATATACCAGGAACTATGTGTGAAAGATGCTTTAGACTGGACTAACTAGGTATATTTAGGTAAAATGTCTTGAATCGCAGCTGGGTATAATGCTTACAAACTTTTAATGCTGATGTTCTGCCCCTTTTTTACTGATTCAGCATAGACAGCTAAGCTATATCGTTGTGCACCAGGGGACAAAGTGCCCAAATATGTGCTATGCAAACAACTTAGGTGGATTAATTTTAATTCTCATTACCTTGAAGCAAAGCAATCATTTTCCTTGTGTGAAAAAGAAAAGAAAAGTGCTACGAATAAAAGTAATTATCATTTTTGCATGCTGTTTGCAATTATGTTAACACTTTCTGGGATCTGAATGAGGAAAACGCATTTCAGAACGACAAGCTGGAGAGTCCAAATGATGTGGATTAAAAAAATAAAATAAAAAAACCCAGTGATCAAAGTGCAATATAAGAGGAAAAGCATGGTATACATAGCAATAAAGATACAGAAGAGAGCTCATCAAATAATGAACATCTAGTGTGTAAGCTTAGAGACACATTGTGTGCCGCTTGTTTTGGCCGAGAAACAATAGCATCTCTCATGGCATGGGTGAGGGCCAACAGGAAAAGCCTCCGTTTCATGTCTCACACCCTCTCTGTTCACTCAACTTTCAGTTAAGGACTGCTCACAACAGTCACAGCAACCAAATTTCATTTTGTACGCGCAAATCCTATCGCACATTATCCTGTACATTGCATTAGGGCCCTAATCTTTCCTTTCTCTTCCTCAGAAGAAGAATGGAGTGCCTTCATGATTAACCCACTTTACAGCAATAAATAAACACATCATCCAGTAATGTACAACAGATTTAATTTGAGGGAGAAAAAAAAGAGCCAGAACGCGCAAATCACAGAAATGTAATGAAAAGTAACACACAATGCAGTCACCATTGGATGTCTGAGGAATTAATCTGAATGCTACATAATGTTCCTCTCATAATATCAGGATTTCACATCTAGCCATGGGACTTTTACCCCTCAAAATCTGCTGTTTTGAACACACATGGATAAAAAAAGAAATATATTCTAATCTGCCAGACAATATAGAACAAAACTGAATTCTTAGGCGTTCTTTCTGTTTCTGTTCTTTGTAATGTTCATTACATGTAGCCCATGTTGCTTTTGGTTTCCCATCGTTTCTTGGCCTCAAACCTGAAACACATCCAAAAAAAATGGGAACCCCTTTACAACAAATTCCATTTCTTCTTCATAATTTAAACTGTACAATTGAAAAACTAAACCAGCGCTCAGTAGCAATAAAAATGTAATTAGAGAAAAAATTGTGAGTAGGGGAGGGGTAGAGAAGATGTGCGCCTAGGAGTGCTTTAGGGGGAGGAGTAGAGAGATATGCTAGCCACTCAGGTGTGGGAGAAGAATGCGCTGAAAACAACTGTGTTTTTGTAACGCTAGTTTCGACCATGTGCAGTTACGGACACAAGCTGAGGCGTGGACCTTTAAATAAAGAAAAGTCTGACACACCCCCAAGGAATCTGCTTCTTCCTTTTTTGGGCCGCTTGCTTAGCTTCCTCTTCCTTTTTGCGTTGGACAAAGTCACGGCAATCGGCCGCTTGTGCGATTTGTACAGCCAGCTAGAGGGAGACAGAGAACAGGGATGTCAGACAAATGTAAGTCAGACCATTTGGCCAGGCCATCATGACTGATGCCTCTTCTGATCTATGCATCCCCTGCTTTTCCATCCCTAAAACCTCCAGCATGAATTATGATTCTGTAAATAGAACTAATATTATAAATCCGAATACACTCTATTTAGCTAGCACACTAGTTCTCAAGTTATAGATTAGAACCTCCAATGTGTCACAGGATGCGTGTGGTCGTCTTTATTAAATTACAACATTTCTCATTTTCATCTTATAATAAAATACATACAAAATCAAACACACGTGCAGTGCCGTGTAGGGTTGTTTATGTAGAGTATTTTGTTATGCTTTTATGTTATGCTATTAAAAGAAGGGGTTCTTGTGCATGTGATGAACCCCTTTCCTTCTCACCAAAGTTGTTAAGACATAAAAATATGAATTTTGCACATTATTGACATAAAACAAATTAACAGCAACTTATTTTATTTTAGATCTGCAAGGGAATGTGACAATTATTTGTAACAAATGCTCATTCTGAAAACAACACATGTATTAATTATAAGCTGGTTGCCAAAAGTTCCCTTATCTGTCATATTTCTGTAAGTATAATAAATTCTCCAGACATCCAGTCAGCCAGGCTAAATAAATATTTATACATACATACATACATGCATACATATATATAGCCAACAAAATTTGTTTTAAATTATTTTAATGTATACATTTAACAAAGATTTGCCAATTGTGCTAATGTCTTTTAACTTGAGGAGAGTTCAATAAGTTTCATATAAATAAATATGTCAGTGCTTTGTAATTTCTCTCTAGGGACTTTGCAGTTTCTTTACCAGTGATTTGTCTGTTCCTAAAGATATATATTTATAACTCTGTGACATCTAAGAGTCCCATTCAATTGCGGTAAGAACTAAGAACGAAGAAAAGTAGGAAATTCGGTAAAAGGGCAATTAAGTACAACAATGTGTCATCTGGCTAAGCAGAATACGTAGATATAAGGACAGAAGAATGGTATAGCGTGTGTTTTTAGATTTCTTAAAAAGGAAGAATAACTCACATTTTTGTTGTGCACATAAACCAGAAATAAAACAACACTGAACAATTTTTCTGTGTTTCCGCCTCTTCTTCAAAAACTGTGTGATGGCTTTTTCCACTCATCGCCAGTATCAAACTTCCACTGGAAATACTTTGGGCAGAAATCTGAAGTGCAAAGAATGACCGTGACTGCAAGAGGCAAACATTCAAATCCCAGGGAAGACGTGTGTGTATTGTGGAGCAGAATAATCCCAACAACCCAGTCGCACAGAAGCACGGGAAACAAAGGGAGAAATCCTGCCTTCTCTGTCACTCCTGAGATAGGTTTATTATTCAACCAAACGCAAACTATGATAAACAACTTGGAACAATTTCACCAAACCATTTGGCAATTCTCTTTAATAGTTGCAGTACAATCAGGGGATAGAAAGTCTTAAGGTAATGAAGAAATGTGCCACCATTGCGCCACTTGCGACAAAAAAAAGACCTGCTAGAAAAAATGTTTCAATTATTATTAAGTGGGATAAACTTTATTAGAAAGACTGAAACTAAAATATCTCATAATGCATGCTGGGATTAAGCAGGTTAGAGTGAGCAGGCAGGAAAAATTAAACTCTAAAGGCTTTTTATCACCATATTTCAGGAACCAAGGGTGTAAAATGTTCTAATTTGGGATACATTAAAAGCCATAAAGGTCTTTCAAAAAGATTAATGGTACTTTGCTTGGATTTAAGATAAGGGTTTCGGCTGGCTGCAAGAACTGGGCTCTGGCGGGGCCCTCAAGGCATTCATCTATACAGTCACTTGGAAGATTTGAGAAAGAGTCTGCATAACCTGAAGCATGCATACTGTGACAGTTGCCTAATGCCTTGCCATTTTAGAGGTTTTAAAGTCTACACATGATGCTTTCTAGTGCTATGGTTAGAAAAGGGTTATTGCGCTTGTGTTTAAAAGGAGATGTTATGACAGATAATACCAAGCATCAGGATCAAGTGCTCTAGGTGCTCTAGGTGCTAAATGCGTTTCGGTGGCTGTAATGCATGCGGATATCATAAATAAAAGGGCTTATTAAATTGTTGACACAGCTAAGACAAGCCATTGTGTGATATGCCTAATTTTAACTAAATCAAATGAACCTATATGATGGGCTCCTTTCAAGACATAAAGACAGATTTATCTTCTTTTTCTCTCCCCAACACAAGGATTACCTACAGTAACCTGCTCTCCTGTAGAGAGCAATTGAAATGCAAAGGTTGTGAAAACACGTCTTTCCAAATGTTCCAAAACCAAAATTAAAACTGACTTTCATGCCCCCCCATCTTCCCCTCTTAAATTCAGTACCGTTACTATATTTAAAAAGGTCCTTCCTTTTTTTCTCTCTGACTTTTTTTTTTTTTCATTCTATCAGTTTAGTCTTCAATCCCTGATTGTCTTTACTGGGGCTCAACATTAATGTCAACCAAGTTACCTAGGAGACCGGACAGATCAAAGAGACAAAAAAAAAAAGCCCCTCAAATGTCTGATTAATCAAGCCTTGCAAACAGCTTATTTCTTTTAGCCTGCATGCAAGTATGAAAATGAGATTCCGAGAGCAGTACATTGTGCAGATTTGTTCATTCTTATCTGAACAAAGCCAGCGGCAGCTTATTTCATGGATCACTGGCACTGTCAGCGCGGTGGCGCTGAGCAGGTGACGGCTCCCCTTTCTGCGGCGAGAACGAAATTAGCAAAAAGTCGGCACAAATTAGCCTCTCATATTTTCCGTAATATGACATTATTTTTCATTTACTTTTTTTGATCCACTTTTCAGGATTTTACCCCCCCTCCCAATGCATGCATCTTAGTGCCAAATCCTTTCACATCAGAAGCTGGGGAGAAAAAAAATAGAGAATGTGAAGCAAGAGTGAAAACACAAAGCTGGAACAAAGACAGAAGCCACAAAAGCTCCTGAATTCTTGTTTCTAACACTAAAAAAAAGAGGCTATTTCCCCCCCCATTACGCCAGTATTAATTTACAGTTAAATGTCCATCACAGCCTTTATTTGCTGTGTATGGCTTTCACTTGAATCTCTCCAGAGCCCAGCGCACAGCTAAACACAAAGTCCGTTCAAAAGGATTAATACTGTGACCTTAGGAAAATTTCAAAGGCAAATTCATGGCACACAATGCAGGCACTGCAGCAGCAGCAGCAGCTTAAGGCCACTAGGAGAGTCAAGTCACTTGTACTATAAACTCAAGGCTGTGTATTTGGATAATCATGGAGATTTAAGTGGACAACCAAACATGCAACCTCAGTGCAGCACTCCAGTATGGCTCCTGTATAAGACATAGAAATGTCAATCTTCCTCACAACAACAGTAACAAACGCTGCATTCAGTAGTTGATAAATTACAATGCAGAACTGTGGAATGTTTAAAATTCTATTCTCACAATGAATACAGAAAACTCCATCACTGCAATGAATGTACCTCCAAAAAGACGAGAGTTAAATGAAAGTCGACAATAATATGTCTACACGTGAATAAAGTGTTAAAACTCTTATTAGCGCTATGAAATAAACGATGGCTTTAAAAAGGAAGAACTGGCCTTAAACCCATTCATAAATTTCCTATCCAGGGAAGCCTCTTCCAATTAAAACGTGTGAGAGGTGGATTAACAAGGGCTATATGGCTTTGCCACGCTAAATCACCTCCCCGAGCTGCTCTGCTGCATTTGACGTGTAAACGATTAATGACCAGACTAATTCCCTTATCGCGCTACCTAATGCCTAAATAATGTGGCCTTAGTCAACTTTGGAAAGCAGGGCTATATAAGAAAGGAATGAATATCAGATTAGGCAGCTCATATGTGATTTCAGTGTAATTTCTAAAGGAGTGAGGTATGGGAGAAGGCAAAAAAAGTGTGTCTGGATAAGTCTAAAGTCCAAATGTTGTAACTACTGTAGCAGCATCAGGAAAGGTTGAAACCCCAATTCAACTAATAACTGATAGCACCCATCTGCACAGGATGAAAAGGAGCATTCAGAGTCACCTGAATTGGCCTTATTGAACTTGATGTTCAGCACCCTATTTTAGCCTTACATCCATGGTAAATATCACAAACACAACGATCGGGACAAAAGGATAAAAGGATAAAACACATATCTTAGTCCAGGATTGTGTGTGGCGCTGACCCAAAGAATGGTAATCTTCTAGGAGGTAAAGTGTTAAGTGTTATTGCCATTTGCTTAAACTGTAATTTAAAGTGGCCGTCACAAATTAACGGATCAGCCACCAACTGTTCTAAAAATGGTGGCGTTTACCTTTATATTAGGATATTCTCAGAGTATTCTCTCAAAAGATTACCAGTCTGTCATGGGGCTAGCCACATAAGAGGTTTATGTAATCTTGCCACCACTTTGACAAACAGCATTACATGGCATGCAAAAAGAGGGCCACTCCAGGGAAGGCACAGTAGAACCGCCAGTGGTATAATGCTCGTCTATTTTCTCTTCTAATAATCTGATGCCAGATACTCATTGCATGTCATCTTTAGCGTCTAGCGCAAAGAATCTCTGAAACTTTGTCTGCTTTGTGCACATTCCATTATCACGCTTCTTCTGAGTAGGGTAGGCTTATTAGCAAGCTTTGAACTCACACTTACAGTAATATGTCATCAACAGTTTTAGAAGCTAATTAGAAAACTGTTTAATTAATGGCTGACTGGCAATAAAATGGCAGTGACAAAAAAAAAAGAAAACGAGGGTGCTAAGCTTCCACTACCACCAATTAAGGCCTAATTACAAACAAATTATATATGTGTTTTGCTGTGGGCTTTAATTTTTTAAAAATGACTTTAATTAAAAAGGGAAAACATGCTAATTAATTAAACGGCACACAAATCTACATTGAAAAGTATGCTTTGTCTATCAAGTAATTAATGAAACAATAATCCAAATGAGATTCCCAGGCATTTGATAAAAGCTTAGTACCCATTTCAAAATCCATTTCGGAATTAATGGGAGAACATTTAACGTGAGTCATGGAGAGATACAATAAAAGTTCATTCTGTGATAAATTGCTAACGCTGAAGGAGGAAATTAACAAAAAGGAGAGTGTCCCTAAACTATCCAACAGTCGCCTGGGGGTCTTGACGGGAGAGTCGACTTCATGTTCTCATGTGGGCGGTGAACATAAAAATCTGATAAGAAGTACTTTCCACAAAAGCATCATTAATGTATTACAAACATGGGCATGGCAGGCAAAGGTGGTGAGAATAAAGACAGTTAAATAACATAAATAACATGAAACACTCTTAGTTCAGCTCATTGTATTAACTAAGCCACCATGTCTTTTCATACAGTCTGCCGAACCACCTATGCTTCACAGTATTAAAGCAAAGCTTACTGAAGGGTATACTTCAAGGATACTGTGGCTTTCTATTCATTAGCTAAGACTGAAACATGAGCTACACCATAATGAAGGATAGAAAAAAAACTGCCAGAAACACAATGAATGGCTATGTGCATTCTGTGAAAACAGACTGAACCATAGAGTTACTGCTTTATGAAACAGATGAAACTGATGAACTAGGTGAATCCTGCTCAAATCTCTGATCTAGAAATACAATCTTGACATTTTACCACTTTCTATTGAGTGCCATTCAGCTGGTAATATCCCAAGGATTTGCCCTTGAAGTAGGTATTACATAAATTACTACATTTAGGGGCAGATATACTAACATGTTAGCGCCTGTTTTAGGCGTAATTTTGTTGCAATGTGTGCCAAAAAACATGGCATGGTGTGTACGAATAGATCGCAAATCACTAAAACTGCCTGGTGCGCAGAATGGCAATTTCCGCTTTCCCTACTCATTCATATGCATTCATGGGAGGGTTGCCACAAGAATTTTTAATTGAGTGAACAAGAAGTCATTAAGGAGTACAGTTACTCGAACCTCCAACTCAGCGAACCGGGCCTGATTATGCGATCAGCCACAGGTTCGGTACATCCAACAAAAACTGAAAAGGCATAGAGTGCGCTTTCTGTGAGCTGGCCAAGTCGCTGTTTACGCTGGGAAGCACAATTTAGTCATAATTCTTACACCTGGAATAAACTTCCAGAGAATCTTAGATACACCCAGAACTTTTAAATCCAGGATTAAAACATTTTTGTTTATTAACACCTATAAACAGTGACTATGCTTCCTACTCCTGACACCTGGAACAAACTTCCAGAATGTTTTTGTTTAGTAATTCATTTTATTACATCTTTACTGGATTGCTGTCTTTTTATAATATATTTTCTCTTTATTTTTTTAATTGTATTACTTAATGTTTTAATGGTAAGCACATTGATTTGCAATTGTGTCTGAATTTCTTAATTTAATTTTTATGTAAAGCGCATTGAATTGCACTTCTGTCTGAATTGCACTCTATAAATAAAGTTACCTTGCCTTGAGACATCCTTCTATAGGCTGGAAGTGATGCAAATGTTTCTCCTGACTTTCATAGGGACGTCATGAAATGGACATGACATCCCTATTGTGCCAGACTGAAGAGTTTCTGTTTTGAAGTGGTAATGCTGCTCTAATAGCTGTGATGAGTGCTATAGGGAAACTGTAAGCCGTAACATGGTGTGACAGTCTTTTGTCTCCTATTTTACTTATACACTATGGAAAGTACCGCTCTACTGTATTTCAAAAGAGTCTAGTTCTTTAGTATTCTAAAGAGAAACAAAAGAGAGAGATATATAATATGTCTGGTGGAAATTGAAAACGTGACAACAGGTAAAACAGGGTGACGGTAGCACTTTGCTAGCACGGTAGCAAAGTGTTAGGGCTAAAAAAGTTTCCACAATTACCTTGATGGACTTAAAATTATTAGTGAGTATATGAATTAATTGTACAGTGAAATATTTGGAGAGTCAAGTTATATTGACTGTGTAATTACAATTACACTTATGTCATTTAGCAGATGGTGTTATCCAAAGCGACTTAGTTACATGCTGCTATTACATGTAGCAGATAGGGGTTAGGCATCATGCTCAAGGATGATGCTTACAGGTAGGTTAACTCTGGGGCTTGAACCCACGACCTTCTGGCTGAGAGTTCAACACCACTAGACTATCCTGTCCCATAGTAATCATGAAGTAATCATGAAGTCAGTCTTTTGGCTTACATTTAGATTATGGTTCAGTGGTTCTCAACGTGAGGGACAGGTCTCAAAAGAGAGGGTGTAGGATGCTTTTCTGACACTGATTTCAAGACACTGAAATAGTCTATTTTTTATCAAATGTTATACCCTTATTCCTATTTATTTTTTATCTAGTTATATGAAATAAATACTTGCATAGCTCAAGATGACACACGCTTCTTTTTGGGGGCCACAGGTCACAAAGGCTGAGAACCAATGCTCCAGGTCACACTACACCTATCCACATTACTAGAAGCAAAAGAACACAACACTGTACTTCTGATGAGTAGCAGCATATAACTGTACTGAGCCTCATCAAGCTCTTTTTCTAGAAATGCCTGGGAATTCAACCTTTCAAATATGAATTGCCAGATGTCATCAGAGGATGAGCTGGTTATATATAGCATACCATTTAATGTCATGCTAATTAAAGAAATTAATTAGTCCATATGCAACTTACAGGAGTGTAAAATAATGGGAAATAGAAAACCTTATTTTGGAGTCATAATTGGAGAGCTTGCACCAATTTATCTAATGAACCAATATGAAACTTACGGCTAAAACGTGCTTATATAATAGTATTTTTGGACTTCCAATAATTTCCACAATCACTAAAATGAACTTTTGAGTTGAGAAGGATTAGCAAACCTATAAATCTTTGCAAAAACCCAATCAGGGTTTTCTCCATTCTTACAAATGAGGCCTAAGCCTTTGTTGAGCCTTAGATATCAAACGATGTCAATACATCCTGCCTTTACTTTTTTGTGTTACTTAGAAAGGCATGAGATTACATTTGCCTTAATACCTTTACTTGAAAAAATTAGTATGGCTTTTTAAAATCATCTACAACAAAGTAAAACCGCCTAGAGAATAAAACTATTAACGAATAGAAAATCTCACAGTAACCTGTAATATTTCAGCGGTGTCCCAGCAAGATGAAAGAGCACATATCACAGAATTGTTAAGTAGCCTTTAAATAAGGTCTTACTCCAGTGTTTTAATGTTAAGATTAAAAAGAAGAAAGCTGAGCGGTGGAAATCATTAAGTGATTAGAGAGAGCTCAAAACAGCAGGAACAAATAAGGAAAATTGTGACAGCAAGTTTTCCATCTTCCTCCATTCCCTTTTGTTTTGAAAAGATAAACACAAAACTGTGAGATTGAGGTTGAAAATACATTTAAACATTGTCACCCAGTGTACAGTATACCAGGGGTTTGCTTTTAAACTATCTCTAAAGGGCTCTTTAGTTCTTCACAGCTGTGAGAATGCTTTTACATTTTAGAGAAAAGAAAAAAAAAGCCTGGCCCTATTCTTACACTGAAAGCATAATCATGTCTTGGTGTTATGACCATAAAAACAATTACAAATCTAAAGGCAAATCATACCAAATGAGGCACTCAATCATAACCTTGTAATTGATTCTGGCTACTGTGGGGATTATTTCTCCTCTAAATGTTTGTGAAAGAGCTCCTGTCAAAAGTGAGCAGCAGTGCTGCAAACATTTCGGTCTCTCCGGTTCTTAATAACAGCTAATGCAATACTAACTGCATCATTTACTGAGGAATAAACCACAACACTGATGTGTAGAAATCATTTCATGATACTAAATATGTGTCATGAAATGTGCTTGACCAATTCAACCATCATGACTTTTGCTTGTATTCAAAAATATTTAAAAATGCTAAATCTCCTATTTTGTGACTTTGAAAATGATTTTAGTATTGCAATGTGAATGTTATTATTGCTAAACAATGCGATGGTGCCAGACTGCTGTCAACTCCGTCATGTTCTTGGCTGGACGCGAGGCAGGTGACAGAGGAGGAAAACCTCAGCTAAATCTACCTCAATCCATAACGCTCTAAGAAGCTTTCTGAAAGTACAGTGCAGGTGCCAGTCTTCTAGACACTAGCAAGTGCTTTCATTTAAGTTCCTATATTTGACTGCTTTGACGGCAGTTAAGACACAAATATGAAGAATATTGATATTTAACGTATCTTTCTAGTACTGAATTTTAGATTTCAAAAATGGAGGACACATTTTTTGCATTACATTATTATTACAAACTAAATATAGATTGCAGTGTGTAATAGGAAAAAAGAAATTACGCTATCACCGTTTAGATTGTATTGCTTTTACCATGCTATCTTCTCTGTGTCTGAACATCTGCAAAATTTGTATGCAAATACTCCGCAAATATTGTACGTACTTAAATTAAATTTACTACATGGCAAATAAGTCAAATGGTGTGCATTTAAACACTCCTGTTATTTGTTAGCCAAGGTAGGAAAGAACAAACAAATGAAATAACGATGTAATTTAGAAGATAAGTAATTTAACTGCTTTAAGATATACAAGCTGCAGCAACAAGCAAATACAAGTTATAGCCATTAGTGAGGCTAATCAGGTCAAAGGTTATACTTTAGGTCTTACTACTGTATAGTCCAAGGCCAATAATTCTGGATTACGTCTATTAAACTTTAGCCTAAGCAACACACCTAATAGGACAAAGAACATCTACTTTGATACTGAACGCATTGTGAGTCTCCTAGATACGCAATACTACTGCAGTTGGATGTCTTTTAAACCACAATTATGTATGTGTGGGATACATTTTCTGCTAAATTAGTTTCAAACCACTTGATCCTTGATGCCTGCCAAGGCGGTTAGCTACAAAACTTCAGGCAATGCATTTAGGGACATGTACTTCAAAGGTATGAAACTCTTACCTGGAGAATGATTTAACAGTTGGGTTGAAAGCAATGTACCCTTCATTAAAAAGCAGAGCCAAAAGTCCTTTAGACACTGCAGCACTTCAAAACTAAGGGGAGGGCTTTCCATTAACTCAATGGAAAAGGGCTGCGGGACTCAATGGTGGGTGTCTGCACGTGTTTTTGTTCCTCGATGTCTTTGCAGGAAAAATGGCCACGGATCCATTAGCCTGATTTGTCACAGCAGGAGCACCCCAAAGATCTCTTATCAGCACAACGTACCTCTCGAGTGGCAAGTCTGTCGCTCATCTCCTCCGCCTTTGCAATGTCCCCTTCAGCTATGGCACTCTCTATGCTCTTTTCTAGGCCGGACTGCAAAAGGGGAAAAAAATTAGTTTTTTTTGGAAAATGGGTAGAAAAAAATATCAAAGAGTAACTTCAAAAGTCCCCAGGGCCTTATTTTTAATATGATTGCCATTACTACAAATATGTAGATTCCTCTTTACGAATAAAAACCTTTTTGATTGGATATTAGTGGGGAAATCTTAGAAATGCTACAGGAGATTACCAAACATAAATGTGACTCTTTAATTACACATTTCCATTACAGGCCTAAGCAGAGGGGGTGCAACGAAGCCCCCGGTTAGTGATGGCAAGGCATTTCTGCAATGACGAGACTATCTAACGAAGCAGAGCACCACTTTTTTTTCAGCCCCAATTGGTATCCACTAAAAAGGATACAGGAGAATAAGAGACTGTAATTATTGTTACTTTTCTGAGGGACCTTAAGTTAATTTTGCATATACAGGACAATGTTAAATCAGTCATGTGTATTTATTGGCCAGAGGGGGCAGAGTGGAGTTACCGCAGGTCTCTGCTGGGATGTAGCCTGTTTTCAAATTACCTCGGAACGGTAATTTTAATTATTGTAGAGTTAAATTTTATATATATTTCCATTTTTAACCTGAAATGGAAATACATTTTATATTAAATAATTAAAATTTTCTTTCTGAGTTTTTTTTTTTTTAATTACATGCATCTTGGTTTTGTTATAATCTATTGAATTTATTGACAGAAATTATACCAAAAAGACTTATCCTTTTAGTCATTAAGGTGTACTGTCCCTTTAAATAAGATATGCCTGCATATAAAAAATTCAATTTTCCTGCTATTAATGCCTTTCACTGAACTGACTGCCAATATTATTAGAATTAACTGCATTTGATAAATGATGGCCATATTCTCATTACATTGACATGACATGTTCCATTTCATTCAGTTGTTAATACTTTGTCCCTTATAGCTTTTTTAATATTATTGAACAAACAAAACAAAATTAAGCTTAATATAACACTCCAAGTAACCATTAAAGTAACTTAAATTGAATTCAGAACATTTCCTAAAAATGGCCAGCTATATTGTTCTTTTTACAAATATTTTTGTTTATATACTGGGTTATATAAGTATATACTGAGTTATTTAAAAAAAATATATATACTGTATTTCTTTTAACAGCAAATCTTACTAATATAAGCGGCGACAATCCATTTATTACCTAAGCATTAATTTACATTAAAAATGTGGACCATAGGTATATTATATTTTAAGGGGGGGAAAATGCTTCTCAGAAACTTTCTTTAATTTCAACCAAACAGAAGAACAGATAATCCTAATCATCCTGAATAATAATCCTTAATATTCTTCTCAATGTCAAATTGAGGCACATTATGGATCTTTTATAATCCGTGTGACATATCAAATAAAACAATGAGGCTAGATGGCAGAAAGATGTTGGTGTATTAATAATAGCTATAATAGAGATGGAATTAAACGTCAGCAAACAAGTTTGAAGCAGTATGTCTGTGTTACCTTTGGAGGAGGTTTGGCACTTGCGGGGGGCTGAAATCTATCATTCACACCAAAATACTGCTTAAGCCCTTCCCAGTGCTTCTTGTTCTCAATCGGAGGCTCTCTGCTGTGAAACAAAAATGTGTCTTAAATATTTCTATCATCATCATAAGATTGGCCACACCATAGACTTAAATAAAGCACGGTCAGAGCTCTGTCACTGATTTAAACCATGGTCTAACATTGGTCTCTCTTGACCAATAAACTCTGAACATGAAAACAGTTGACTTTAAACAATAAACCAGACAACTAGACAATGTTTGTGTCATTGTGTAAGTCAACTGTTACTGTGATTTGTTTCCATATGATGTGAAAATCCATATTTATGTTACCTTTTCTGTGTCAAGTCTTCGCTTTCTGTTCCTGCTGAAAACAAAGACAAGACATGACTGTTGGTATATTTTTATCATTATTCTATTACACAGTCACATAGTATAAAAGGTGTATGTGCACTTAACTGGTGGGAATCTTACACTATCACAGTAACATGATGTCTATGTGTAAAGGTTGTAGGTGTGTAATACCCACCAAACTGTTGAGGCTATATGTATGACAGTTTGTAGCCTATTTGTACTACGGTATTGGTGACATATTTGTTTCTGTGTTTGATACCTAAACACCATAAAACAAGAAATTAGTTTAGTGTTGTGTTAGGTCTTTAAAAAGGTTACGATCTTTATACTTTGCCTCCCACTTGCCTACAAGACTGTCTTTGTTCATTGATGAAAGAGTAGGCCAAATCTGCCTTTATTACTCATGTAAGCAAGATATTAACACTAATCTGACAGCATAAACTGTATCTATTCATACCTTTCTTGTGTTTTCTTCTACGTCTTCTTCTGGGTATTTGTATCATCTTGCTTTCATTTTTCTTCTTCTGTAATTCCTGAAATTTCTTAAAATTCAAAAATTTGAGTGCATAACTACATGGACACGTACTGTGCATGTGCAAACACACATACAGATTTGCACGTACATACTGTAATCCACGACATAATTTGTTCTTTATAACCCAAGCAGAACACAACACATGCCACAGGGACCCTGTTTCCCCTCTTATTAAGCGTAGCACAGCACCCTATGAATCGCTATATTTAGCACACTATATGGCAAGCAACATACTTGCCACATTTCCTGAGAAATGCCAGGTAAACTGCATCTGGAGGATTCACTTTCTTGATCAGTGGCGTGTGATGAATCTACTTCTACCTGTGACCAAATATTTTCAACCACATCGCTCAGTTTCTCAGGAGAGCGCCTGTCCTCACTTTCGTGCTGGACATTACAATCGTCCACGTCATCTGAGCTAATATCATCTTCTGTTAAACCCTTAGGAAGAAGTCCGCTGTACATGCTGACATAAAATGCGATGAAATCATGTATAAATCAATTATTTGAGATTACAAAGGAAAACCGCAGTGTATATTGAAGAGCAATTCGTCTTTCCGGGTAAACAACGTGACGTGTAATATAAAAACGAATCCATTGGCTAAGATCTGGTCGCTGAACCAATCAGATTTATATTTGCAATAGTTTGGCAACCAGTACATGTGTTGCAAGCTTCTATTGGCTGCGATGCACAAGTGCGCCGCATGGGTCCTTTTCGTACTAGTAGCACAAAAAAAAAAAAAAAACCTACATCTAATTTGAAACCTGATTCAAGTATGGAGAGAATTTAGGAGAAGAGAGCCTTCTTCTGTGGGACGTTTTTGAGAAGTTAAAGAATGAGGTGGTTTGATACATTATAAGTGAGGTGATTATTTGGTCCACAAGACTATCTAAGGCTACTGACATGCCCAGGCATTACCAGGGAAGTTGCAAATGTTAACATATATTTGTGTCATGTTCTCAGGGAGATAAGCTTTCTTTTGTGACCAATGGTTCTCAATTTATTCAAACTGCTTGGGGCATTACATTATTATTAGAATGATTAGCATGCAAATCTTATATAGCCTCTAGCATTGGCAAAGGGACATATACACTTAAATTGCTCTTTCACACTTATTCACATTAGGGTTTCTTTTGGTTGCATCTTATTGCAAAGCCAATATTACATAAATTATACCCTATATTTTGTGCTATGCAAATGTAGAAGAGTGAGACCTATAACACAAACAATTATATAATCAGTTTTATATTGGTGATGTGTTACGTGTAAGTTTGAGTAGACAATTATTATTTTTTGGACTATAAGTTTAAAACACATAAACCTTGAGACCTTGCATTCCCGTTGACCTTGTCCCCTACATGAGAAACTTACCAAATGCATAATAAACTGTGGCGATGAGGCTTAGGCCTCATATGCTATATTGGATGTCATCTGTAACATGAAAAATCTCCTCTAATATATGCAACCATTAATGGTATTACTCACTCAGCATTATCATGACTTAAATTACATATATGACAATTTGATGAGCATGGTACACTAAAGGTAGATGAGAGTCTTTTTAGCATAATAGCAAACACTTTGAGCATTGCGGGACATTTTATTGATTACTTTGTGTCCCACCGTCCCTCTTTTCTGTCTCATTTTGTGTCATTTCTCATTCTTCAGTGGTCTGATCTGCCTTCGTTCCTGTCTCCTCCCTTTCTTCTGGCATGTCCCCCAGTTCATTATTTCCATCATTTCTTGGTAATTTGGAGTTGGCTGTTTAAAACTTAGAGCCTCTTATTAAGTTTTGGCCATGGTGGATAAGAGGCAGTACTGTAAGAGCACAGAGATAAACTAATCATCTTAAACCCCTAATTATTAGTATCTTACTGTGACAGACTGTTTTTGCGAGCCAGCCAAATTGAGCCTTAAATGAGGGAAGGCATATCTGTGGAAGTGGTAATAATTTTAAGTCATCTCGATCTGGCTTGGTGTGGCAGAATTCATTAGTGCAGATTAGCACTGTGTGTACAAAGTAAATGAGATATCTAATAGCAAACGTGGAGGTCCAGGACTCTTAATTTTCAAGTCAGTTTAAGGGTGATGTTAAGAGCCGATTATATTTATTTTAATATTCTCTTGCCTATGTAGATTTGCCTGCTACCTTAGTAGTTTTATCAAACATTATCACTAAACCACTGACCTCTCACCCACCATGTTGCTATTTTAGACTGCAGAAAGGTGAGGAAATTAACTTCAGATCAGATAATTGTGTGTTACTCTGATGCAGAGCAAAGTAGATTTATTTATTTATTTATTTTTCACAAGGATACAATGGAAGTTAATTATGTGTGTAAGGAGAAGGTTGGGGGGAAATAATAAGATTACAAAGAATAATTTGCTGATATAATTACACCAAAATTGGGTACACACAATTGTAAAATACATGTATTGCTTGACCTGGGTTAGCCAGTGAAATAAATCCTCCTTCTATAGCCTTTGTTAATTTGTTTTTATCATCTCCAAGTGGTGTTTGTGCAGGCAGTTCAATTTGCATGTGTAATTCCACTGTGCAAATTGACAACAAGTAGATAATTCTAGAAAATAGGCTGGTTGCAGGCCCCTGCTATCTTCCCAAGCCTATTCATTTTGAGGAACCGCTGAGGCATGAAACTCATACATCAACTATTTCCTGACAACGCTTAGGCTTATTGTCCCCTAAAATGTCATTACAGCCATTATTTATGAAGCTAATTCATTTATTAAACCATATTTACTCTGACAGAATGTGTCACATTCTATCCATATCCTAAGTATTCCTTTTGAACAATGTCTTTCATTGAGTCATGTAAAACCTCATAAAGTTTTGAATCCACCTTATTTGCTTTACTTGCACATAATGGTATAAATATTGTATGTAAGCATGCCAATAGTTCATATAGTTTTATTAACTTTTTTGATGAGAAATGGAAAAGCAAACTTTGCACAGTATACAGCTTATCTTGTGTCAAACAAATTGCACCAAAAAATAGATTAATGCGAAAATCCCAGCATCCTTTGTGTTTTTCCCCCCCAAAGAAACCTTAGTTAAAGGTACACTACTCAATTGTGTTGTAGCACCCCCAGAACATACCATTTCTGCCCGGCTCACTGTTTATGTATAGTTAGAGATGAGTGTCATCTTAGAGCTCAAATCTCTGTTGATGTTTTGACACACAACTGTCCATAAATGTGTGGATGGCTATAGGGAGAGGGATTGAGCTTAGGAGCTCTGTTGAGGGAGGAGTAGAGAGGAGTGGGATCCACTCAGCACTCCACTCATGCGTTGCTGGAGTTTCCAATTCAGAACACAAATTGAGGAGTGTCCCTTTAAAATGATCGAAATCAGAGGATTTAACGCCGCCCCCATATATTCCAGTCTGACAGCCACCTACCCAAATGAGTGTGCAGTAGTCACTTTTAACAAACGGCCTAAGATATGTCAAGCTAAATACAGTAGTTCCTGCGACTCGCCCCCTGGCCTGTTGTGTCAGTTTAGCCCGGCACAATTCATAAAAGTGTGGATAATTTTGAAATGTTAGGAATGAAGTAACGCATTCGGGGGTCATACATTTACATGTTCTCTCTGGATAATTCCGTCACACTATTCTCAAATATCTGTTTCTTTTTTTTCACCTGTCCAAAAAGCACTTATCACAGCAGTTATGATGAGTTGTGTTTGAACTGTTTTACAGTATTGATTTGGAGGCATGACATTTGAATTAATACTGGGTGTTAGCTGTCATATAGGCAGCCAGTCCTATTGATTAGAATATGAGACAGGCGACGTGGGGGAAATAAAGATAAGAATAATGCACTTACTGTGAAAAGCTTATAAAAAGGGATCATTGGTAGTTTGGTGAGAGACAGTCATGAGCAGAATTTAAGGTCGCAGAAACACTAATATCTGCCTTCACTATGTTTTTTGTCAAGATCTATTTCAGATGACACAAATCACTGAGACACAGCTTACCTTCTATTATCCACAGGTGGCAGAAGCTGTCCATTTTATTGGGGATTCCGCGCTGGCATAGCTGTATGAAAGGCGGCGTACTGAGACAGAACCAGGGGCGAAATGAGGTAAGTTTGTAGCACTTCATTGAACAGCAATAAGCTTAGCAAGCATAAACACATTAAAGTGATGAGATTCATCAGCACTCTTGTGTCAAATCCACAGGCAGAGCTCAACAACTGCAAACTGCAGACCACCACTTCCCTTCATCAGAGACAAACCATAGCTGTGGATGGTTGGAAGACATCATAACGTATGTTATTTAGATATGATCAAAACAAGCAGCAGCCACAACCCCATTGGCTTGAGATTGTTAAAGCCAATGAGGAAGTGCTTAAGATGCAGTACTGTTAATGGCCACAAAGCACTTGGCTCCAAAACGGAGCAAATGAGTACGAATGAATATATTGAGTAAGTCAATGAGAAAGATGGGTAACTTCTCTCTAAAAATACTAAGTCTATAAAAATTTGTCCATAAAAGGTAAAGAATGCTAATTTCACTGCATCTGATAGGTGTGATGGGTATTTTGCAACCAATCGTGAAGGATCACATGACCCCGCAGTCAATTGCGAGAGGGATAACTGAAAATGTGGTTTCCATTCTAACCTACTGGGGGCACACCTAGCTTGAAAATGTGTCTTCAGAAACCAATGGGTGACATCCTAATACATCCATGGTGATATCACAGTCACAGTCTATCTTTTATACAGTATATTGTCTACTGTATGTTTTCATCAAAGCTCAAAACATTTTTTTCTTTTCTTGTGTCATTGAAATAATAATGTAGGGAGAGTAACCTACTAACAGACCTTCACCAGCAGATCTATCTCGGTATGTTTGTGACGTTGAACAACTGCCTCATAGATTCACAATTAGTTCACCATATTTGTGGTTTAATTGGTTTACTCTCAGAGCTGCACAGCTGGAGAATCAAACCCCGATAAAACGATACATATAAATTAAAATATTTCTTCTCAAAGGTTAGGGGGCCCTTCAACTATATTTCACCATTTATCTGTTGTCTCATTCCTCTCCAAATCATTACAGTCTCCTGCCTTTTGGATAGTTTCACTGGAGGCAACCAGATCGGCATGAAATTAGCTCAGTTTGACTCTTAACGTGCTCCAATCAGATGAGCTGAGATGCAATCATTGCTGGCCTGCCCTGCTGGAGTCAGATCACTCTGACGAAAGAAACTACATATTCATGAGTTCACTTGCACAGTTGAATAAAACAGCATTGATAGAAGGTGCAACCTTTCTCTTCATTTCAATGTTATTGCATATGAACCAGACCTCACAGATTGTGTCATCTACTGTAGACAATGGTATCTTTCCTCTTTACAGCTGCACTATACCTTTTACAATGCAGACAATAATGTTTTGCAGCTAATTTGTGTGCATGGCCTTATAGTTATCTATTAACTTGGCTTACAATAGAATAATGTCTTTTAACAATGTGAAATAATACCCGATGAATAAATTTGGGTGATAGCATTCATCTTATGAAGCCTAAATGCCATCATAAATTGCATGTAGGCATTGGACACATTGTAACATGTTTCATTTGCGTTTGCTGCAGGAGCAGCACTCTGAATGCAGGCTTGATGAGAGGGAGGCACGTACTCTAGACCCCTTTTAAAGGTCCCATAAGCAGTTTTCCTCTGAAAACAGAAGTTCAGACAATATATATTCGTTTTTATTTATATTTTTGATCTAAAGCATCGCTTAATTCAACATTAAGGTGCTCTAATTTCTGATGTTAGTGTTCTTATTGTAATATTATTTACACATGGAAAATGCTGAATCAGAAAGGGGGCTATATAATTATTTAGGTGGATTAGAACTTTGCAATAAGGCTATAGTCTACTGCATTTAACTCAATTTATCTTAGAACCCATTTACATTTATTGATCAAAGGTAGTAATTTATCATTTATTATTGTCATTGAATTCAATAATATTATTGTAATTTAATTCAATAATAGTCTTTAACTCAATGTGAACTACTTAATGTGAAAATATCATGGTTGGTTGGCTAACTGCACTTACATTTTCAGCCAAGTGAATAAGAAACAAGTGAATAAGGAATGAGGATGCCATTCATTCATTGTATTTGTTCTGTAGAATAACGATTGAAGTTAAGTTGGCCAGGATTTAGAATAGGAACTGATATTGCTACTTTACATTTGTCAACTAGTGAAGGCTCTACTACAACAGCAGTAGCCATATACTAATACTGCTAATGCTAATGCTACAGTACTACTACTGCTTTGTCTGCTACTAATAGTATTATAACTCAACTCAAGATATTTGTCTTTATTATTTTTTGATTAAAGTGACATAAAATGACTCTTAATTTAAACACAAGAAACCATTATGATAATCTGCTAGCTTTGTTCTGAGCTTTGTAAACACTGCATTCTCCTTCATTCCTCCATAGACTTTACCTAACTATATTGTTTTCATCCCATTTGGTTTACTGGCTTTTTCTTCATCACAAAAGATCCCCCTGCTAATGTATCTCATTTGCACCTAGGTTCGCAGGTAAGCTCTCCATCATGGCATCATGGCACAGGGCAGGAAAAAAAGCCTGCAGATTGTGGAAATCTCCTTCTCCTTAGAGGAAGAGGGGGGAGAGGAAGAGTTGAAAATGCCTTTCCTTTCCTCATTACACCGCTGTCATTTACTCTTCATCCCCCGTACTCTTTAGTGGCATTAAGACGGGATGTAAATTTGACAGTTAACGCTGTTAGAAAATGGCTAGTTCAAGAAGGGCAGGAATTAGAGATGGGCATTAGCCACTGATAAGCTCCTTTCCTCTGCCGCGGCGGCTGCTTAACATTCATGGGAAAGTCATCATCAAACAACGTTATCACAGCTCTGTTGACGGCTGAGGAACATCATCACTATGATAATTTTTTTATAGCTGTGAGCCAAAAAAGCACCCTTTTATTTCAGCGGTTTGTTAATGAGATAGGAGCTTGTTGGTATGGGCGAATGCAAACTTGCCACTCTCCATCGTTTGTTTGAGTCCCCTGTGCCCCTCTCCACCCCCCTCCTCGCTGTTTAATGTTGCGTCAGGGAGAGGCATTTTTATGTACTCCTTTCGAAGTGCTCTGTGTACACTGCTGAAGGAGGGCCTTTATGTGTACCTTTGCAGATCAGTCACTCAAAGAGAGGAAAACACGGCTAAATCAACAAACGGACTCCTAACAACCCTGTAGCCGTCACCTGTCAATCACCTGGGGTTTGGCCATAGATCTGAGTACAGGGGCTGTGTTGATGGTACTTTAAGAGGATAAACTCACATGTGATACTATGTAATCAGGTCTGTCATTAAAGGTATACTACTCAATTGCATGATAGCACCCCTCCAAATGCCAAATGTCCTTCCTAGTTCTCTGTTTATGTTTGAAACACAGCTGTGCATTATATATGTGGCTCTGGGTAGGGGTGCAGGATGGTTTAAACCTATGAGTGCTTTAGGGGGAGGAGTAGAGAGGTGGGACAACCACTCAGCTCTCAGGTGGGGAGGGGCACATGAGAGTTTCATACCAAGACAGCAACATTTTTGTAACGCTGAATTTGAGGTCTCCAGAACATTGATGATAATATAGTAACAGTGAATGCACTCTTTTTATTATTTATCAATGTGCTCCAGCTGAGATGTTTCAGATGCTCCAGAGGTTTCAATGTTACTCATTATTACCTTTATAGTAGTGCAGACAATGCCCTATAGCTGCCAAGACAAAGAATCTCTCTCATAGATGGGGGCGGTCTCATGGGCTGTAGATACCAAAATCTGATTTAGAATTTATCACTGTTCATGTTTGTGGAGTGGGTTAAGAGAGAATTAATCTATTGGAATCCTTATACCAAGGGAGATTAGTGGTCATTTCAAACTTGGTATAATTACTGCAAAAACTTTTTGTTTTTGTTTATTGTGACCAATGTGTCATATTCCAGAAATATGTGAAATGAAAATGTAGTTCTTTTTGTTTTTTGGGGGGTTCAACTATCCAGTATATTAAATCAAATTAAATTTAAATTAAGTACAATTATGAGTATCAACTAGACACTATTTTTGACATTACTTATTTATTTGAAGTGATTCATCTGTTATTCAAAACATCAGCAGCCATCTGGACACTTCATTTACCGTCTGATAGCATAAATAGGGAAGATTTCCACCAAAATAATCTACTCTTGTGAAACTGCATAAAAATGAGTTTTATAATAAAGGGTAATTATATTTTAGTACCATGCCTGAAAGCGAAATATATAAAATAACAAAAAGTGTAAACAAGAAACACCTTGCTACAGTAACAGTCAATCCCAGTGATCATATAGTAGTAAAGAATTGGACTGTTCACAGAGGTCCATGTTAACACAATATAGTGACATTGCAAGCTCATGAAGCCTCCTGATCTTAAACACTCCAGATTCTCTGCAAGTCACTCTGGATCCACTCCATTCAAATCCATGTATGCCCTATTAGAACATAGCCAGGCCAATTTGCATCCAGGTAATGAAGGCAGCAAGAAGTGCCTGTGTTCGTGAATCAGTTAAGTCTGACTGGATGAAGGTGGTCCAATCATATGCTTATAACTTTGATTGAAAACTAATGGCATTGCCTTTACCACTGTTTGAATTGAGGTGAACCAGACTTGTTAGCAGAATGTGGAGCTGGTGAAATCAGGATGGTGACATGAGGCAACCAAGCCCACATTACGGTAGGAAATCTAAGTACAGTGGCGTATGCAAACTTCCCTTCCAGAGAAGGGCTCACCAATTTAGAACCACAGGAATTTAAAAAAAAGAAATATTAATAAAGATGAAAGTTGGTGATATAGGGGACTGTTACACTTACAGAGCTATCTCTTGTGTATTCCCCATAACAACACAAACTGTAGCCATATACAGATTTTACACTTGACGTCCACCTAGGTTATTGCAATGTTAAAAGGATGGATGGATTTAGCCAAAAAGCCAAAAGGATAGGAAGCCAATTATTTCGATTTGGAATGGATTATATCATTCCATCAAAAGTTTGGAGATTTTGCACATCTGGAAAAGCACTCAAATAAAGTTTGATCAGTTCCTATGTTTCTTGAGATGCAGAAATACACATGAGCATGCTGTCTCAATCTCATTTGTTACTTTGAAAGAAAATCTTCAGCTCCATTGCAGCATACAGTACATCATTGTAGACTCTTACCAAAATCAGGAAATATACAGTAGTTAAAAAATAACTGTGTAAAAGTGGAATAGGTTCTCCAATGTAAAGGAAAATTAGTCCCAGTGAAAAGAGAACCTGTGGTTGAGTTTTTTCAGCAACAAAGCCAGAACTTTTTGTTATTTATGAGAAGCAATGACATTTTGGCATGTATTGATATGTTGAACATATTTAAACCCAGTAGTTGAACACACCACTGTAGTGTTTGTATTCTTGGGAGTGAATAGGGATTTTAGGTAAAATACCAAATGCCATTCTAGCTATTAAACTAGAATAAATAATAACTCATGTCAGGTGGTTGCATATATACATAATGACACAAAAACGCTAGATTTTTTCTGCCTGTACTAGACCTCAAGTGCACATTGTCCATTGACTGCCAAGTGGGATGACGCTTGGTACTAAACATTTTTGTGTTACATTTTATCACAAATAGGAGCCAACTGTAGCAGGTCTCTTAATGCACAATGTATTCATTTGTAATTAGCAGGTTTAATGAAAGTGATATTGTTATATTAGTTAGGTGAACAGTTTCAACAGAAACAAATCCACTCATTCAGTACAATAATAGTGGCCACATGAAAGAAATAGAGTGAAGGAGCAAAGAGCATTGACACTAACGAAGTGTATTACACACTTATTAAAGTCATTTTCACTTTGCCTCCCAGACCTGTCCAAAACACTTTCAAATTCTTATTGTACTCCAAGGTAGGCAATGTGGAGCCTTTTTTTTCTTTTTAACTTTGAAGTAAGCGGGAAAATATATATATAGGTAGAGAGGGGGTGACATCAAATAATCAGCAACTTCAAAAAGCATGCTGCCACTTAGCACTCCCAAAGCTAATGTCCCCGAGACATCCAGAATGGAAATTATTCAAACTCATTTAGTGGCAGCAAATTGGTCTAAGTTCAATCAGAAAACAGACTGACACTGAACATGAAGTGCAGCCTAATTATACTTGTTTGTCAAATGAAAATTTCATTTGGGCAGAAATGAAACCTTCAAGCAACTTCTTTTAAGGTGAGCTCCTAGTTGTATTATCAGCTAAATGCAGTAAAATCCATAATCATATGATGATAATGAAAATGGAGCCAATGTTAACATTCAGGCTTCCAGTGCCCGAGGCACATGGTGATAAAAAATTAAGTACCATAGTCCTCTGCAAGGCACGCTGACACCCGGGCTGGTCTTTAGCCTCTTAGATGCGTTTTTGCATTTTAAAAACTTTATCAAAGCACTGTTGCAATGTGGAAAATGTCAACGTGAAATGCACTGAAGGCAAATTGGAATTTCATTAATAGTAAAATTATTGGTTTTGACTGATGTATTACTATGCTTGTTAAGAGGCGGCGAGTGGAACACTCGTCTGTCTGGTCGGCAGTCGCGCTTCCTCTTGTCCCATGCCATTTGCTGAAAGTTAGAGATCTGCTTTCCAGCTGAAAATGGAAATGTGAAGTAGCTATAGTCAGGGGAAGTAAATCATATATATGGCTGAATACACTCTGTCTCACAGATAATATCCATATGAGGCTGTGGAACATATGCAAAGGAATGACAAAGGACAGATACATTAACAGGCTCTTTTTTTTTAAATAACCATCATCAGCATTAGCTTCTGATTAGCTATTACATTTCGACTTGTATTCCAGAACTGCTGTTCACCTGGTGACAACCAACACATTTTTTTGTTAAATGGCACATTTCACATAAATCAAGCTTTCAGTGTATAAACAAGAAACCCCATCCATCTACAAGTCAATAGACTCGAGCTTTCCCCCGACAATCTCCCAGTCACAAATCATGCAACTAACAGGAAGTCTATCTAAGCACACCAGAAAAACATGCAGTGTTCACATTTCCAGTGCAGTGGTCCACGTGGACAAAATTACTCAATACTTACTTTCCATGCAGATGTAATGTTAAGAATAACATTATAAATCTAAAATATTTTCAGGATTTTCCACTGTGTGGTGGAATTGGAAAAGAATAGACATAGGCTACCATGGTTTGAACAAAAGATACCCCTTCATTGAGGCCTGCACTGATTTATGAAACCACTGGTGTTTATTGATTTACCTTGTAATCTGCTCAGTGTCGATGTTGCTAGTGGTGGAGGTGAAAATAGCCATTCATATGTATACAATAGAAAGCTTCTTGTATATGTACAGTACCATTATAAAAACAGAGTATGTTTTTGTTGTTGTTAGCGCTGTCAACCATATACTGTAGCACCAGGGGCCTGTCTTGAGTTCTTGTCTGCATGTGGTTTGCATGTTTTTGCATGCTTGCAAATACTAAATGTCCTTTATTGTGTGAGGAAGTCTGTTATACCAAATATAATATAATATAAATCTGCTACATTTTTGCAACAGGTCATAGATGCTACAACTTCAGCTAGGAGTTTTGTTTGGAAATATGCAGTGTTTATTTGGATTGGTTTTGCTTTAAGAAAACATAATAAACCATTATCTTTTCTGTTTACTGGTTGAAGCAACATATTGCTAGGCAATTACAAAACCAGTGTTACTGTAGATGCCAGTGAACAAAGCCTAAATAAAATATAATTGTGGTTAATTTCTTAATTTCTTTTAAAAAAAACCTCTATTCATTCGTCTAAATGTAATAATAATAATGTCTAGTATTAGGTAGAATTAAATATGTATTTTGCATTTTGGCAGCTATGCTACTGGCAGTCTGACCTCTCCATTTAACTCAGTTTTGAGGTGTTTCTTTGGTAACAACAAAGCCTTGTCAGTCAAGAGTTTTGTTGATAAATTCCTGTCCCTCGTTCCGCATACAATATGCACACAGCTCTCACTTCCATTAATGAAAGATCATAAACGTGGGTGGATGAAAGATCCTTCATACAATAATTGCATCCATGCATTCTTGGATTATAACTAAATTGTATGGATAATTTAGATCCTAATAAGGAGTATGAAGTATTACGTGTTTGTTGTATTTATGAAACACAATTTAAGGAATACAAATATAATATTATATTAGCCATAATATTAGAGCTACATATTTTAAGAACTATATTTTACTTTTAGCTGTCCACAGTAACTGCTGATCAGACATTATTGATTTCATATAGGCTACATAGAGTATAGATAAAAAACAATGCTGGAAAAAGCTGCCTCTTAATAGTTCTGATTCTAAATTAGGTTATTGAATATCCGTCTTTGTACATTATAATAAATTATGTTTTTTGTTTTTGTTTTCAATTTTAGGCTTTCAATAAATCAAATTGATTATAATGATACTATTTATTGTTTTTTTATGAAGTTTTAAGCAAACTTATTTTGATGCACATCTTTCAGGTAATAGCCTTTATGATAACGTTAACAGTGCAGAACAGCCACAGAATAAGATGCTAAATTATTGAACAGGTATTTGCAGTGGAGCTCTGACCTCTTGTGGTTTATTATGGAACTGCAAATCCATGCTACCCTAGTAATGTTGGTAACAAAGAAGTATTTATCGTTATTTTTTTTCAAATTAAATATTCCAATACAGCCTACTACTTGAAGATCCAATTAGGATCCTTTTTGCCCCCCCTTAAAAAGTTACACATTTCCTTTTCTCACAGCATAAAAAAATATTTGCATAATGACAGCCCCACAGAAACTGTACAGGGGATTTCACATCCATTTTCTACGTTACTAGCTTGTACACACAATCCCACTTATCAGCTATCAAAACAATATGGTGTATCACTAATAATCTCTTAGGCAGCAACAATTAACTTTTTGAGACAGATACATCCTTATTACAGACCCAGCCAGTTTTAAGACACAAATGTTTTTTTAAACTTAAGGGAGAGATAAACAAAAAATGTCTGTCGAAGATTTTATTTAAGTCAGCTGATCCTGACCCTGTCATGTTGAGCCCTTATTTGTTGAGAAGAGAGAGACGTGTTCCCATCATTGTTTATTTTGGTCCCACCTACATAACAAAAACCACAGAAACTGTCCAACTCTAGTTTACCCCTCAGTGTATATGTCTAACTGGATAAAACAGTTAATAAAGCCATAACTGAAAAGATTGTTGTATTAAATGATGATTATGATCTGATTTCTGGTTGTGCAGTAAGGTACGTATGTGAAGATGGATTTTTAGAATCTCTATTTAGATTCCCAACCACATTGTTACCCTTCAAAAACAGTATGTTATAAACTAAAGTTTACTGGCGATGCAAAACCAGAGCTTTGCTTTCACCAACCAGCTACTCTAAAATTGCTTTGGTAACTACATTTAGTTGTGTTTTCCAAACCTTAGTTTCATCAAAGGATGTCATTACATTGCAAAACAAAATTGTTTATAGGGCCGTATCCTTAAGTCAAATTAAGTATACCATACTGGTTAAAATATTACTGTGGATGGTAGCCAATGACTTAGTGAAGGAACTAGTAGTTGTAGCAACCACGCCACACTGTAAGGTGCTTGTTTATGTGGGCCGGACGGTTTTATTCCCACAGGATAGCAATCACTCAGGTCTTAAACACAGCCTGGTATACAGGAATCACTCAGGACTTAAACACTGCCTGGTATACAGGAATCACTCAGGACTTAA
>JAOEHI010000007.1:6261623-6275034 GCA_025447815.1 Percopsis transmontana | reverse complement strand
GCCTAGTATACAGGAATCACTCAGGACTTAAACACAGCCTGGTATACAGGAATCACTCAGGACTTAAACACTGCCTGGTATACAGGAATCACTCAGGACTTAAACACTGCCTGGTATACAGGAATCACTCAGGACTTAAACACTGCCTGGTATACAGGAATCACTTAGGACTTAAACACAGCCTAGTATACAGGAATCACTCAGGACTTAAACACAGCCTGGTATACAGGAATCACTCAGGACTTAAACACTGCCTGCTATACAGGAATCACTTAGGACTTAAACACTGCCTGGTCATAAACACAGCCTGTTATACAGAAATCACTCAGGACTTAAACACTGCCTGCTATATAGGAATCACTCAGGACTTAAACACTGCCTGGTATACAGGAATCACTCAGGACTTAATGCTGCCTGCTCTCCTTCTGCCAGCTTCCGTGGTTTCTGGCATCTCCCTCTCCGGCGGATCTGCCCCGTGCTCCTTTTCGGTTGGAGACAGGTGATTCATCAATTGTCCACACCTGTCCCCCAATCCCCAAGTCCCATGAACCACACCTGCAAACATTCCCTACCACACACAGACAGAGCTAAACCACTCCCTGACAATAATTTATAGTATTTATGTAACCATAAATATCTGAAGTGCTCTACTTAATACAGTACCTTCAATATACTAGAGTAATTTGTTTGGCCAGAAAAAGTATTCTAAAGCGATTTGTGTAGTCCTGCTTATTGCTTTTTCTGTTGAATCCATCTCTTTCAGCCCGATGAATACTAACGAAGTAGCAATCTGGCACGTTTACTCCACAATGAGTCTAGCTGGCAAACTTTCTCTCCAAATGATTATCTTCAAGTAGACATGCACAAATAATGTCACAGTTATCTGTTGGCCAGTGTGATTACTGTACCATAATTGACATCCAAATTGACTGTCTTATCATGTCAAGTGATTTCAGCTGAGTTCAGACAGTAGATGAAAGCAAAATAATCTTTAAATAGTAGTTAAAGATGGTGGCTGGATAAGTAGTACCACAACAGTTCTGATCAACGAAGCATGCATTCAATATATTGCCTATTTAGATATGTAAGATTAATTTAAATGGTCTGTTAAATGGCATATAAATTGTATATCCTACAGTACAAGGTAAGGACTATGGCCTTGTTGAATTATAATGTTGGGAAATATTGGAAATGCAGTAACAGAGTGGCTAGAAAATATATAGGAAATAATACTTATAGAGCATAATAAGTGGTTACAAGATACAGCGTTGCGAAATATTACGCTATGCTGTACCTTTATCTATAGTTACATTGTTTAAAAAATGACGACAATATTACCAAAGGAGGAAGCACAAATAGAGCTTTACGGGGGTCCACATAAGTGAAATAGCACCCTTAAGAGAGACAGGGATCTTTGTTAGGTCCTGTCATGGGCAACCTCACCCTGTCGACGTCTTGAAGCCTAGGAGTGGAATACGCTGTGCTCACACACGGCAAAGCCTGTCAGCTGGGAGCACCCGCTGTGGAAAATGTCAGACCTATTTTCCTCTTTACTAGTCTATGCACTGCTTGTTCAATAGTAATTGGAATCTTATCCTGCTGTTTGCTCATCATTTCCTATGCCTGGTTATTCCATGCCTAAACTCCATTTAAGTTTTTTAATAACATTTTAGAATAGTTCTCATTCAGGTAAACACAATCTGAATAGCTTGATGGATAGAAAATGTATGTCTGACGTAGTTTATTTGATTTGTGTGTTCAGTGGGCCTCAAATGGAGCCCTGAGGCAAACAAATGGCTGCCACCCCATTCAGCCAACATATACAATACAAACTGTAAGAATATTATACAATTAAGTAATTTATCAGAAAAATGTTTTCATCGTAAAATGAAGGTAATATTATATTCTATTTGTCCCCACACTTTCATTGCCAGGAGACAGATTCAATGAAAGTTATGTCAGGCTCACTTCATTTGCTTGTGCACAGAACATCTCCACACATACACTTGTTACCGTCCATATCCTCTCCAGTAGGCTTAGGTCCATTAGGGTCCTCGGTGTGATTTTACTGTGGGTAGTGATAAGCGACTGTGCCAGACGCCAGTCAGCATGAGTCTAAAACTATTCTCCGCGTTTTAGATTTCCCTCCCTCCATAAGCAACTCATTGTGTTGGAGGGCCTGCTTTGGTAAGTGCTTGCCAGCTGCTTACCAAATGAGGTTATAGTGTTTCTCTATCAACTGTAAATTTCAATAATTTGTTGCAGGGCCCCTCTCACAGTTAGTTTTTATCATATTATCAATGACGACTCAATTTTCCTCTGCCACTCCATCTCAAGCACTGACCCCCGGCCCTATTACAGTCCTGTAATGAAGTGCAATGGACTGGTAATTGGTCCACATTATACCAGATCAGGTAACATTAGATTTATTTTCTTATCACAATGAACCCTTCTGGTGACTCACAATGAGAAACCAAACACAGTTCCTTTCTTATGCAGGCTAGCATCCAAATAACATTTCAGCTAGTGGCGACCCCTTCCCATTTCAGTTTTCCATTTCAAGATTGCACTCTGTTTCCTTAGTTTACGCTTTGTTTTGTTTTTCTTTCCGTCCACTTTAGTCGTCTCTGAACCAGCCTCAGAGCTCGAGTAGATATGAGCTAGAGCTTTCCTGACATGGGGAAGTACAGTAAGTGAGCTGGTAACATGAACGTTATGTGTGTAATACGAGATATACTGTACCTGTACCATTGATTGCTTCTCTCTTGTAGCCAACCTTTGGCCTTAAGAGGACTCAACACATAGCAAGTTAATATATAGTCATTTTTTCTGCATTTATTAGCAAAGAGCTTATAAAACCCTTTCAAAATGGATTAACACGTAGAAATCTTGCTTGCTTGCTTTCATGACGCTAGTGATTCATCATAAGGCTAAAGCAAATGAAGCTAAGGGTACTTTGTGACTTGATTTCTACATGGTGATACAACCCCATATCTATAATGCTGTCCAAGTTGGGCTCAAGCCTACATGAACATACACCAGGTCTATGCCAGGGGAGTGGTATTTTGTAGTGATAAAAGGTGCAGTACAGCGCAAAGTTTCTTTCTCTGGTGAACTTTTATTTGCTCTGAAAGGGTCAAGGTTCTGGATCTCCTCTGATACTAGCTCACTAGTAGAGGGTCAGTCCAAGTAGTGGAAATACACTGAGGTCTAAAGGACCGGATATTGGATAACAAGGTTAAAATATAGGAGCAAAATATTCTCTTATTAAACTCAGGCTGGATGGATTTGATTTGAGCCAACTAATAGACAGTGGTTTCAAGGGAGCCAAAACAAAAGGTAACGGCCAGGTCATGCTTATGCTAGTTACTAGCAGAGTTAGAAGACATTATGTTTTTTTTTCCACAGGAAATTGTATTTAAAGATGGATGATCATAGATCGCCCTGCTGTTCACTGGCAGTTTCAGAAGTCGGAAAGGGGAGTTCTGTTGTATCCATTACATGATCTAGATTGTTTTGGAGAGAAATAGCTAAGAATTTAGTAAATTCGTGGCTGTAATACTAATATCCCAGTGAGACAAGTCAATAAACTTGTGATTTTAAAGTAAAACCTGGGGATGGACAGCAGGGCAAACACAGCAATTGGCCAAAATAAACAGCACCAAATACTGTCCTGAAGGTCATCGGGTCACCAAGAGCCATTAGCCAACAGTTTTTTGACATGTCTCATTAGAGTAGATATGTTTGGAAAGTTAGAGGGATGTGACACCATTCCTCCACAGGAAATGACATCACTTGGGTGTGGGAGCTGTGAAACTGGGGAAAATGTCCCATGCATTTCTTTCCGCGGTATGGTGACTTAAATGGCCATGGTACAGTACATGGTTTACATTGGCCTTTCACTCCTTGTTATCTTGGGGGATAAGCCACCATAATGACTTAGTGTTAATTAGCCTTATTAGATGTGGTCAACTTAATATGTAAAGATTTTTATCTTGTATTTCATGCACAGTTCTGTGTTGACACCGACAAGCTAAATATGTTGGCCTTGTGTGTGTGTGGGTGTGTGTGTGTGTACGTGTTTGCGTATGTTGCGTATGTTTTGCAGTTCCCTTGATATAAACCCATGAGGGGATGTTCGGTATGTTGGCTATTTTAATGATTGTATGCTGCCCTCTGGTGGTACTAGTGTGTCGCCCTATTTGAATGCGTTATGGATAAATTCCCAGAGTTAACTTGATACAGGCTGCACCAGCGGTCCTCATATCTTTTTAAACCAAAGGGCCATTTCACTCTTTCACTCTTTCAGGGGGCCTTACTTGGGGTGGGTTGCTCTGTCTTACAATATGATACATTTCACACAATAAATTAAACAAGTATGTCTAAAAATACAGGACAATGTTTTTGCAATATCTTGTTAAGTGTGTGAACAAATAACGGTATTTGTTACAATAAACGTGCAAACAACAATAGATGCCATCATAAACGTGTTTGTATAATAATAATGATAATGAAAAATAATACATATTATTTGATGGCGCCTTTCATGGCACTCAAGGTCACCTTACATCAATAAGCATACAGTAGGCAGCAAAGCACAAGTGATAAAACATTTAAAAAATCAACAATAGTACATACAATAGATAAGCTCAGCAGTGAGTTTAAAATGTAGTTTAAAATAAGATGTAGTTGATGCAGTTTTGAGTTCTGTAATAGAATCCATCATACGGATTTAGGGGGAAGTGAGTTTCAAAGTTTGGGTGCAGTATAGCAGAAGGCCCTGGCAACCATTATAAAATTGTATTTAAAAATTGTAAAAACACCCATTATAGAACAGTGCTGTGAAAGTTTGCTATGGAAAATAATTATCTTTTCATTACCATTTTTTAACCATATGCCAAGGTATGTTCATAATTTTTAAATATCCTTCCTATCTTGGATTTTTGTTTTACAGTTTCAAGTATCTTTCAAAGGAAGTGAAAAAAGGAACACATTTTCACTGTCACAGATGAATGGGTAGGCTACAGATGACTATGTGTGCGCCTGTGTGGGTGTTGATGCAATGCAGAACATATGGTGAAAGTATGGTAAAAGTACGCTTATCTGTTAAAGACCCTAGCAGTTGTTTTGCGCTAATCTTGTTCCTCTTTGTTCTTTATTTTGCCCCTAGAAATCATTACCTTATACTGTACATACTGAAGGCCATTAGCTACTGTATACAGTAGAGTAAGGGACGAGGCAGTGTGGCTTCCTTGTTGGTTTTCATTTCACACTACTTTAGCTGTTTCAGGAAGTGATGCAGAATCACCAAAATCAGGAAACTAACTTTTGCTATTAATATTACAGGCCAGGGGACTTGTTGGTGAAAGCTACTGTACTGTAGTGCTGCATTTAAGAAGAACAGGGGTTTAGTAAACTTGAGAAATTTTAAGTACACACATGCATTGAGGGATGAGTGGATATAATTCTTAGACTTAATTCTTAGACAACAAAATGGAAGAATTTGAACCAGACATTGCATCAGGTAAAACAATGCATCTTTATTATTTTTGAATTATTTTGTCTAAAATATGACCCTTTTGCAATTATTTACTATAGTTTATGCTTCAGATCAGATTATTTAGAAAGCATTTATTTAGAAAGTTTTATTATTGTTTGTGTTTTATTTGGATCAGTTAATAGCAGTTATTGTGTTTTAATTATAGTTAATACTGTAATGAGGTGTCTGTAGAGTAAAACCTCCTATTTCCCTTTCTGTATGGTTCAGTAAATGTTTTTAATTCATCATTTTAATTCATCATGAATCATTTTCCTGGTGTGTACAATATAGCCAGTATAGTCAACAGAAAACATAAAAAGACCTCACATAGAATTTTTCTGTGGTCAGCGTTGAAGGTGAAATGTCCATGTTTGGTTTCTTTCTCAGTTAGTCTGTAGAGAGGTGAATTTGACCTGATCAAACACTGTAATGAGTCAAACAAAATTACCCAGAACAGTGTTGACACACTGCCATGTTTGCTGAGTTCCTTGTTGGCCCAATGTCGAAATATCACACAGATGACCATTCATTCTACTCACCTTGTAGCGTTGGATGGTATTTGGTGGCCCAACAAACATCACTTTATGTAATAAAGTGAAACAAACGTATAACATCACTAGTGTAATATCACTGGTAAAAAATAATTAATGTACATTTTACAAACATTCTGTAAAACACTATTAGAATGTTGTCTTTTTTATACGTTCAAAATGCGTGTTCTGCAAGGTTGTAGTATGTGAACATGTAATAGGTTAAGAGGAACTAATGAAAAGTTCAATTGTCTAGCTAAGGCCTTTCACAGTGTTTATTGTGTTGCATACTGAATGCTCACATTCACACAGTTACAGTGCGTTCATATCATTGCATACAGCGCTTTCATTTTCTGTCTTGCAGCAGCGTCTGACTCCCCCCCAAGATGTGAGCTGTTAATTCTGCATACTGCGGAAGCTCAGGAGTGGGCAACGTATTTGCAGATGATCCTAAAATCCTCTCAGCAAATACAAAAAAGTTATATTTTGTTGTATGCCGTTAGCCACGCTGATGAACTCCACGCATATGACTTTGAAAACTTCAAGAACAGTAAATGCATTGTTCTGCTACTGACAGACGCATTTCTGGAACTTCTCACTGACCCCGAGCTAAGACGAGGCCTCCAGAGTCTTCTCTATCCTCCACACAGAGTGGTGGCGCTGTTGTGTGGGGTGTCCGAGGATGACAGGCTCACAGAGAGCTTTGAACACTGGCCGCACTGGAAGAAACTGTATGCAGACGATGAACCTTACCTCTATGTTGCCACTATTCTAAAAATCATTGATAACAGTACGTCAGCATTTTAAGTCCCGTTCACGTTAGTTACCCCTTGAGCCAAAGCGATATTGCTTGTTAAACCCTCGACCCTGTAGCTGTAAGTCCACACACTGATGTTCGAAATGAAATAAGCCTTTGTTTTTTCCAACTCCCAGTGACTTACATTGTTTCTTGGGGTGTTTTACCATATAGTCCTTTTTAAACTAACCAAACTCAAGAGGCCCGAAAAGTGGACCAACAGAAAAAGGACTCTCTTTTTGCATTCACATTGTTCACATTTGAAATTGAAATTTGTCCACTTCAGCTCTGATGGGGCCTCAGTCCTCTTTCTGCTCACACTATTGTTCCTCTGGAGCTCTCAGACCTTTATTGCTTTGGATTACGCCTAGCTTTCACTGTGCATTGTAAACAGTTGCCGTTTGATGTGTTCTACGTTCCAATGCAGTAGTTTCTTCCTCGGACCAAACTCAGTCCTGCTATTGTATACAGTAAACTGGGGATATTTCCATGCTTAACTGTGGACTTACATTTAGGTAAAGCAACAGATTTGAGGGTTTACCAACGTTTTCAATACAGCTTTAAGGACGTTTTTTTAAAGGGTGTGAAAAGTGTTATTTTTAGCCTTCTGATGACCTGTCATTATTTGGGTTTATCTTTAGAATTAAGGTATAGGCCTGCTCCTGATTTCTGCATATCTTATGTATAGCCTACACCTCGTGGTTGACAGGCAGAGGCAATAGACCTTCTGGGTGGATCTAGTCTGGAAAAGTGAATGGTTCACCCGCTACTTCCTCAATAGTTGTCATGCCCTTGAGCAAGGGACATTCGTGTTCCTGGTTAGCAGTTTAGCAGTTTAGCAGCAAATAGCGGATTGTGGTGGTGAAAGTATAAATATCAAACAAGAAAGCTCAGCAAAGACACTTTTATCCATTGTTCTTTCTGCTCAAAAGATTTCGAGAGTAAAATAACAACTAATATTTGTATCCTAAGGTATGAATGTGAGTGAATCTTTGGCCATAACAGAGCTGGAGCTCTTGCCAGAACCTTTGGTTGAGAACGAGTGGGAAGAAACAAACCAGAAGGAGAGAGGAGAAGAGATTGTCCTGAACAAAATAGATAATGCTATCACAGGAGAGTCAACAAGTTCTCTGGGATGTGTTGCCTGTCTCACCATTCAACCAAACAGAGTTCTATGTGGGGTAAGATTGTGGTAAATGTTAAAGATAATAACACTGAAGATGTTGTTATGGATGCAAACTGCTACCCTGGGCTTTTGTCTGGGACAAATCTGCTACTTAACAATAAAACTCTTCCTCACTGTAATGTAGACATCTCATGTCATCAGGTTTGGTGTTAACATATTGTGACTGATATAAGCCTTAACAAAGCAATATCCATCTTTTTATTTTTACGTTTTTGTTGGTTATATGTAAATGGAAATCCAGTTAAATTACCATGAAAGCTGAATAATGTACAAAACAAATTCTATTTCTCCTCTATAGGAGCAGGCAACAATTTTCATCATTCTTACGCATAAAGTGGACCAGGACCAGTCATGGGTTGAGGTGGAGTTTTTATCTGAAAATGCAGCCTCCACTCGGGTCCCAGGGACATTAGAGAATGAATATACTGTTAGTGTTGCTGCACCCGGTAAGCATTTTGGGGAAATCTAGATTCAAATTACCCCAGATCATCATCCAGCTATCGTTATTAGCGTCTTACCTCTTCAGTGACATTGATGAAAAGTTCATATTAGGCCTGCTCTTTTTCCGTTTGGCCCAGACATGCCTTCGGGGAAGGTGTCACTTATAATGCACACCGATCAATTTTCCCTCAACTTGACGACTGTCACGTACTATACAAACATGGAAGAAGTCAGTCGTTATATTGAAAATGCCTCTGCTCCCATCGAGTTCATATGTCAGGTAATTTAATGTCATAACCAGCACAACTGAATATCGGGTCTCTACTAATGCTGAATATCAAATTATATTCTGTTTTGATGCAAAAACAAAATAAAGGAAGAGTTAAATATCACGGCTGGGGATCAAAGAGTTGAATTTCCTCTTTATTTTCAGGCATTCAAAATCACATCCAATACAAGAGAATCACTGGACAACATGCTAACTGACTCGCTAAAGTCCAGAATGCCTCCAAATGGACTTCAGCTGTTTGGAATCAGACAGATTGAGGAGCAAAATATGGCAGCCTGTGAGTACACGCCCGATCATTTGTGTTCATTTGTGTTTACTGTGCTGTAGTGTCGTAGATTTACTGTTGATGAAGTAGCAGTAGCAGAGATGCACAGTGTAACCAAGTCAACTTTGCTCGGGTCTTGAGTGAGTCTCTAAGTCTTGAGACAAAAGTCTAAAAAAACAAGTCAACTTAGATCAGAACAAGTCCAGCAATTTAATCTGAATTTGATCTAGAGCTTTCCAATGAAATATTATTTTTAGTAGTACATTTATGTCGTACAAATACACCACAAATCACCACACCACCTCAAATACATTATAACATTTACACAAGTGAGACAAATGTCATTACTTTTACACAAAATAGAACTTCTCAAGTCACTGGAACCAAAATAAAGTATTTCTCCTCATAGAGTAAATAAAATCGTGACTTGATTCAGACTCGAGTGCAATTTGTTGTACCCTCAGATCAGCGAAACGAGGAGCTGCCCACACTCCTCCATTTTGCTGCCAAGTATGGCCTGAAGAAGCTCACCACAACACTCCTCCAGTGTCCCGGAGCCTTGCAGGCCTACAGCGTGATGAACAAAAATGGAGACTATCCAAACACATTGGCTGAGAGGAGCGGTTTCTCCGATCTTAGACAATTCATTGATGAATTTGTTGTAAGTCCGCCATCCAGAGTATCTCTGTGTTTTAAGAATGTGGTGTGCACATATCTATGTACAGGGCAGTGTATGTTGAACTTAGCCACTTGAGTCAACAGCAGGTTATGTATGTTTTACTCCAACCCAGGAGACAGCAGACATGCTGAAGTCTCACTTCAGGGAATCCATCGCAGAAGCAGAGGACGGCGACGTGTATGAGACCATGAGCTCGGCTACGTCGCAAGACATCATCATGAAGTTTTCAGGCCAAAGCGAGGACATATATGAGTCAATGTTGGGGATAGATCCTAAATGTGCAGAGGACCTTTGTAAGATCTAATACGAACTACTTGTCAACTGCTTTAATTGCATTGAGGATGATGATGAGAAGGTAAAGCTGCTAATGAAGGCGACTGCTCTGTTCCTCTCAGATGAAGCCATTAATGCAGGAGGAGAAAACCAGAACCCTGAAGAAGCTATCCTCCGGAAGTTCTTCCAAGGTAATTCACCTTTCACTTTAAAGGTCAGTATAACACAGATATGGTACTGTACTTACATTGTCTTCTGCAGCGAAACCTGTGGCTGGTCCAGCCCAAGCCCACAAACAGCATCAGGACACTAATGAGCAAGAGGAGGGCCAGAAGGACCCTGTAGAGTACGACGAAGAAGACCCGTACAACCTCTCTTCAGAAGATATTTATCATACATTGCAAGAAAATGAATTAACTTTTTCAGAAGTGCACAACCGTCCTCCAGCTCCCATTCCCAGACCTGAGGTGTTTGAGGAGTCAACGCCTTACATCTCTAGAGGTGTGCTACTCATTTTATTTTCTGTCGAAAGGCTCTCTACTAATCAAACTCCATTCATTCGTTATGATGTCTCAAATATGGCCAAAGCAAATAAATAATATTAATTCCTCTGTTTGGAATGTGTTGTTGACTTTTAGTTTTGATCAGTTAATAGTCATTTATTTATTTTCCTTCAGTATCAACTACAGTTAATAAGGCACTGTACTATTGTATTTATAAAAATACAGCTTAAATGTTTTAATTCACCAAAATCAATATTCAAATGGATCATCTTGCTTCTCTAAAGGTACCATGCTGTTTTTATTTTTGGTGAAAATCTTCTATTGTGATCAACTGTTTGATGATGAGGATTTGTTTGATGATTTGTCTGCAGTGTTTTCTGTAGAACCTGCCCGTGTGAATGCACAGAAGGAAAGAATATTATCTGGAGGTATGCTACAGTACTGGGAATAAATACAAGTCCTAATCATTTTTACATCTATTTAAGAAAATAACACTGAATGTTTATACAAATTTGGTGAGTCTGGATCAAGTCCGCATGAATCGTAGCCATGCCCAATGTATGGGATGGCTAAACATAAACCTCTGCCTGCCTTTGTGGTCTGATCTGGAAACCAGGCATTTATGATTTTTTGACATACTCCTATTCTCTAGCATGTCCTGCCAAGTCCCTGCCCTCCACCAGTCTGCATGACCCCTACGCTGGGATGAAGACCCCTGGCCAGAAGCAGCTTATCACCCTGCAAGAGAGGGTGAAGGTTGGAGAGATGACCGTGGACGAGGCTGTCCGGGACTTCAAGGCCTGGCAGTTTGACCATGAGCGGCGTGCTAACTCACTACGCTATCAGCAGGTACGCATCATACGCAAAACCTATGCAGCTGTTTAGTGGTCAGTTAATCAACTTCAACTACATCCTGTTTTCTAGAAGTGACTAGGCACACAGACTGTCACACCCAACAGCAAGAAACAGGGGGCAGGATAGTCTAGTGTTCTAAGTATTGGACTCCCTGCCAGAGGGTCGTGGGTTCAAGCCCCAGAGCTGGCTTACCTGTAAGCATCCTTGAGCAAGATGCCTAACCCCTATCTGCACCATGTAATTGTCGCTATGGATAAAAGTGTCTGCTAAATGACCTAATTGTAAGAAACAGGCATGTTCTCTGTGTATTAAAGAGTACCTTAAGTTAATGCTATATTACCACGTCCATTGATAATGTTGCCTGTATAGTACTGTCTATACTCAGATTTCATATAATTAGCAGTGTGTAGTTAAAAAAGTGTATTCTTTGTTTTCAGGAAAATCTTAAGCGACTAAGAGACAGCATCACCAGGCGACACAAAGAGAGGGTGAAGATGGGCCAAGAGACTGGTAACATCCCTTTAACTGCCCATTCAGCAGTCCACAATGTGCAAAGGCAATGTTTGTTTATCGCAAAACATTCTAATGGTCGACGTGGTGTCTTCCCTCTGAGAATATGAAATAAGTGCTCCAGTGCTAGCGAACCCCTACACTCGCTCTTCCGTGACAATGGAGTGTGCTGTGTATGAGTCCACGCCCAGTGTCATTGCCACTCCCCTATCACGGCCCATCCAGAGAGGCAACTGGAAGACAGGTAGCACCTCAAGTACATCCAGTAAGTCCTTATGCCAAATTAGTCCTTGTTGTGATTGTTTTTCATCACATATCAGGACATTATAACCCTAAAAAAGTACATGTAATAAGTATTATTTCTACATTAAATGTGTGTTTGTATTCCCAGGCAATGAGAGTAACCGGCATAGCACCATTAGCTCCAGTAGTGGAACAATCTCAGAGCAAGAGCTTGAGGTGAGCCTGAGTTACTGTACTCATAATGTCTTCGGATGACATGATTTGGTTAAAATTTCAAACCATAGCCTAATTTGTCTCCGTAATTTTTTTGTAAAAAATTATATTACTATATTATTATTACTATAGTATTTGAAATATCAAGAGCGCATGCCCCTCCCGTACATGACAAACGTGTTAAAAAATATATATAAACAAGGGTAGAAATGTGTGGGTTCTGGGGGCGCAAGAACACAATCTTTTAAGGTTCGAATGAAGGGGCATTGACTAGAATAACTGAAATAACAGTTTACTGCTTCAGACTTAATTTTATAACCTGATTGAAGTCAAGGATGCCAAGATTGTGTAGGATAGTACAAGATGCTTGCAACCAGCAACTATATTTTGGTCCTTAAAACAAGTCACTTTAACTGTCGTGTGCTGTAATTGTTTTGTACAGAATTGTTTTGGCAAGTGGAGGGAGTGTTACTTTCATTTGCTCTCATGCTGTTGGTGAGAAGGAAAGTGTATCTATATCTAGAATAGACACTAGTAGATATCGAACTGTGTGCTGCAACTGTTGCCAGCTGCAGCGTTGCGGTGTTGTAATGCTCAGCCTAACTACAAGAAGTAACAGACTGGGCCTTTAAGGTCAGCAGTGAATTGTTGAGTCATGTCCTAATTATTTGTAGGTTTAGAAATGTATTTTGCTTACAATGTGATTTTGATTCTTTCATAGGAAATGGAATCCATTGCTCCTCCACCGCGACCTTCGCGCGTCACCAAGGCCACACCCTCCATTCCTCCACCCAGGATTCCCCCACGAATCCCAGAGAGGTAAGTCTGAGTCTCTTGGGCTACTTGCATTGTGATACAAAGCATGATACATCACACTTTAAATAGCACTTCAGGGATCCCCAAAGGTATAGTCGATTACAATCATTATGATACATGCTTCTACACTATATGTTTAATAAGATTAAATGCATAAAATGGTGAATATGATGATTTTCTATGCCATTCCATAGATCAGGGATTCCCAAAGTGTGGTACGCGCACCCCCAGGGGTACGCGAGCTGCCACCAGGGGGTGCGCGAGAGGAAAAAT